>VZTT01076178.1:2006-13532 GCA_013400855.1 Buphagus erythrorhynchus
AGTAGTAGATAATTAGGAATGAAGACATGAGCTGCTAATAAACTGGATGCTTCTTTTTCTTATTTTGTTCTTGCTTACAATTCATCTCATCTAGGTCTAAAACATATGAGAGCAGCAGAACTGCAAAGGAACATTCTGCCAATGGCAGATACTTCTCAATAAAGTCAAACTGTTATAGAAAAATGTGGCAAAAAATTACCAACCTGTGCTGGAAAGAAGGCAGACACAGAGAAGCCTCAGTGGAATCTTTAGCATTTATTTAAGGCAGCCAAAGGGAAATGACACTGAAAAGCATACTCTTGCCAATGCATTTGTCTCAGAAAACATTGAATAATAACAGTAATTTCATTTACAAAGAGGAATTGCTTCCGGGGAAAGCAAATGATATGCAGAAAAAAAACAACCAACCAACCAACCAAACCAACAAAAAAAAAAAAAAAAAAAAAAAAAAAAAAAAAACAACACAAAACAAAACCATACTAAATTATCAGAGTTATTTACACCACAAAGCATTTATTCACAGAACCACCGAATATNAGGAGAAAAGGGGGGTTGCTGCAGTGGTAGTTGCAATAACTGAGTACGGATTTTCTGCTGCAAATAAAACAACAGGGATAATAGTACAATGTAAAAGTAAGTAGTCCTGGCTGTAGAAACTTATTGCCTTAAAAGAACAGATGGAATTGGTGAATAAGCCCTGGATAAGCATTTATCTTTCCTGCACTAGTCTTTTCTGAACTTTTCACAAAGTCCAGCATAGCAGTTGGCAAGTATGTGTTTACCACTATGAAAATGAGACCAACAGTCCTGATCATCAGCAGTGCAGATTAAGTGGTAGCTTAAACCCTACTTCTCTTTTGAAATAATGGTTTCCATGAAAAACTTGGCAGGACTGAGTCTAGCTGTAAATATCATTTATGTTAGCCAACAAAATAAAATTCTACTTGATTTGGGGCACAGGAATTGATAAATTTGGGTCTTGGATTCAGTAGTGCAGTAGAACAAACATAGCCATAATGTTTTTACATGAAATCGAAATATTAAGTATCTAAGGGATCTGGACTTCTATGATCTTAAAGTGCAACTCCTCATTCGACCTCAAATACTATCTTTTAGCCATTGACCTCTGTACAAGACCAGGGCTCCATAGTTGAATGCTGTGAATCCAGACAACAGCATATAATCATGACGTAACTGGTGATGTATATGAATATTTTGTAGTATTTATGATATCTTAGCACCACTAATGACCACAGACATCAAGCTAGGAGTAGGCAAAAGAACTTCATAAAGTAAGTGCAAGAAGTAAAATCTTGTTAAGAAAAGAAATCTTGAGGAGCGGGTAATGATCCTCAAAATAATATACTAAGATGAGATAACTTCCTTCTCTTGGGGGGTAGGGACAGAACTGTTGGCACTGAGATAGGAAAGAGAGGTAAAAAAAGATACATCTCAACTTCTGTTCCAGTTTCCCTGTCAAAAGAGCACAATCACTTTGATATTGATGACAAAGGATGATTGTGAATCACAGCCACCCGTGTTAAAAAAATTACTTCCATGGTTCTATATATTTATGGCTGGTTTAGGACAATTTTGCTAAGTAATAACTGTTTCTTTTATGTGCTGATAACACTCGTTAGTGATTAAGTAGCAAATCGTAATGTGTATTGTTAATATGTATTGTTAATGTCCAGCAAAATATTGCTTTCAAGTTTGAAACAGCATGATTTATCAACCCTTTAATCTCTGCCCTCAGAAAAATCATCAGTTCCCTAACTGATATATAAATCTATAAACTGAGCTGCAACAAACTGTATTGGCCTTTGTTTTTACTTTAACTATGTGCTCTAATGGTCAGTGGGAGAAAATTTATGGTTACTATGCAACCTTTGCTAAGGCTGCACATAGCAATGAGGTTTCTGATCCATTCATCATCAGTACACATGCTTGTCTCAGAAACAGCCTATAAACAGCTTGCATGAATGTAACCACTAAAATATCCAATGCCATACTAAACTTTTAATTGTTTAGAACATTATGCATTTTAAAGAGCAATCCATAAAGTCATGAGGATCTATATTTTCAGACTGTCTGCATGAACCTTGTAAAGAGTGTACTTTAGCAAGGATGTCCTCACTTTGGCTAAGAGGGATTCAATTTTCTTCCTAGTTACTGGTACAGTGCTGCAGTTTGGATTTAGTATGAGATTAATATTGATAACGCAGTGATGCTTTGCTGTTGCTGAGTAGTACTTATCAAAATTCAAGGACTTTCCAGGTTCCCATGCTCTGCCAGTGAGCAGGTGCACAAGAAGCCATGAGGGAACACAGCCAGGACAACTGATGTGAACTGGCCTAAGGGAAATTCCATACTGTGCAACACCTTGGCCAGTATATAAACTTGGGGGGAAGTTGGCTGGGAGGCATCGATCACTGCTTAGAGACTGACTGGGCATTGAACAGCTGGTGGTGAGCCATTGTATTGTGCACAAATTTTTTCTCTTGAGATTTATTTCTCTCTTTTCTTTTCATTACTCTTCCTCCTCCTCCTATGATTACTATTATTGTTGCTATTATAATTGCTATTGTTATAATATTTTACTTTATTTAAATTATTAAACTGTTCTTACCTTAACATATGGGTTTTACCTTTTCCTTATTCTTGTACCCATCCTACCACAGAGTGGGGAGTGATAGAGCAACTGTGTGGAACTTAGTTGCTACCTTTGGTTAAACCATGATAACTGGGGACACAGGGATACAGATATACACTCACAGTTGATTCTTCTAGTTCTTCATCTGCCAGGAGAATAGTGTAATACAGATATTTTTTATTTTGGTTTTCTGCTATTGATCCTTACATGTTGCAATCCAAATCAGCATTTTTTAGGCTGTTTCTATGCTGAAAGGTTAACTGCAGTATATTCTTTGCTTTTGAAGAGTACCTGAGAAGCAAATATTATCATTCATTTCGGAGGCATTTCGTGAAGTGTATCACTTCACTGCTTTGTCAAGGGTTAAACAGAATAAATATTTTAATAATGTCATTAGTATAAAACAAATATTTTTACAAATGTGAAGATCTGCTAAGATTATATTGCTTGAGACATTTTAATATCTGCTGACCTTGAACCATAGGGCTCAAGACCAGGCTGGATGGGGCTTTGAACAACCTGATGTGGTAGAAGGTGTCCCTCCTCATGGAAGAGGGGTAGGGCTAGATGATCTTTAAGATCCCTTCCAACCCAAACCATTCTGTGATTCTATGACCTTTGTTTTTCAAACAAGGTAACTAATCCCTCTCATCCTTGCAGGCTTGCTTGGAAAAGACAAAGACATATGAAATAAATTTGATATGATGGTATTACAAACAGATTAGAATTTAATTGCAATAAGAGCTTCTATTTGTAGAAATATTAGATCATAAATGCGTATCTGTCAGAGTATTATGTTCTTTGACTTGGAGCAGAAATGCTATTTCATACTTAGAAATAGTGTTCAGAACATTGTGCTTTTGGCAATTATGTCATGAAAATGATAATCATGACAGCAAAGATACTAAATTTTTACTTAATTTTGTGAAGGAAATATGAAGAGCTTCATAAGATTTACCAGTGTAAGAACTATTGCTTTGACTGTATAATACCTAAAAAGTCCCAAACCAAATATCTTCTAAATTAAATTAATTTCAATAATGTATGACAAGTCTTTCTCCTTGGTGTTTCTTTGTGTTTACTCTGCTGTATTCTAACACATCTTGATTGAGCTGGACCACAGACTGCCTGTTAGGGAATTATTAAATCAGAAGTATTTGCTGTCTGGAAGCCCTGCTTTATGTGCAGAACCAAAAAACAGAACTTTGAAAACAAGTGAGAGGTGAACTCTTGAAGATAACTGCCAACATCCTCCCTTTTCTGGGTGTATTGTGAAAGGCCAGACTATCTGAATAACTTTGTAAAATTCAATGCCTTTACTGCAGAGGTACTTCAAACTTTGAAAGTGAAACGCAGTTCTTTATGTCAGACAAAACTCTCAGTGTTGCCAGACTATTTCAAACCTGTTGTTTACCCTAGTCACTTATTTTTGTGATGCTGGGATCCCAGATTGGTGCGGTGAAAAAAAAAATAGCTAAAAGAGAAATCTAGTCTCTTGAAAATCTGCTGTTATCAAATCAGCAACTCCAGGCCACAGCCAATATATGATAAATACTATAGGAATTATATATTCATTTTTGCTGGAGGTATTCAAGAACCGTCTGGATGCAACCCTGAGCAAGGTGCTCTACGGTGACCTTATTTGAACAGCGAATTTGGACCAAATGACCCACAGTGGTCCCTTCCAACCTGATTCACTCTGTAATTTTATGATTTTCCATTATTTTCACATTCAATCACCCAATTATTAATTTTTTTCCAATTTAAACAACTTTTTTTTTCTGAATTTATAAATTTGTTTGTGCATAATTTTCCACTCCACTGATAAGAGAAGTGCTTTATAAAAAATTAACAGTAATAATTGTTGAGTCTAACTGGAGCATTTTTCTCACAATTTTATGCCCTGTGACATCTTTCCCTCCTAATCCTCTTTAAACTGAGCAAAGTCCCATCTTGTCTTGCTCTCTCCTCTTCCTATGCAAGCTTCTCACTTCAGTAAAAAAAATCAGTTCAATCCCACTGATAAATGTTTAGTAAATAAGTAAACAATTGTTACAGTCTTCTATAGGCACTATTCAGCCTCGGATATCTTTACACTGTCCAAACCATCAAAACTGGAATTGTATAAAGACTGCAAAGCACTTAGAACTAAATGGGGACACTGAAAACACAGGCAATTGTCAGTATAGGCAAATTATTTTTAAACCAGAATGAAGTTAAAAAAATGGAAAATTTATCTGGGATTTCCTATTAAGTTATATAATTTTTTAAAAGAGGGTAAAAATAAAAAATGGCTTTATTATAAGATTGCACAATTATAAATTTAAAGGAATAAAACAATTAAATTCCTTTATGCAACTGTATCTGCTTGAGCTCCCATATCTATCAGGTATTTATATCTACTACTCTAAAATCTTGTTTTGAAATGTTTGTTATTGTCACATATATCTATTTATATCACATTTGCAAATTCTAGAGCCAAAAGGTCACGTGAAAACTCATTTTGTGGAAAAGTCATTAACAAACATAAGGAAAAACATTGTGTCTACTTAAAAAGTTGCAAAACTTTAAGAACCATACCATGTCTACTTTTTAATTTGCAGGAACTTTAAAGCTGACATTGATATCTAGTTGCCATTAAAACAAAAAATTACTTTGAATGCTTGCTTTAAAAAAAGGCAAAGAGAGTAGTGGTTTTGGGAGAAAAAATCTTTAATAATAAAAGTGATATTATTAAGTCTTAGAAGTTACAACCCTAATAAACAATTTTGAGGGAATTATCATATGCAAATGCATCATATTTTATCCCAGGGCCAGATACGCTACCTTGATTTTGAAACCTGTAACAAATATGGTTTTTCTCCTTGTCACTGTGCATGACCTAAGGAAATTATTTTTAACTGATTGACTCCTCACAGGTCTATGGGTTAAATAGAAGTAGAAGCCAAGTGTCGATGTAGTGTCCTTTTGTACTTGTAGAAAAATGCCCTTCAGGATCTTACAGCACCAAGTGTTATATTAGTAAAGAAATAAACTTAGTTGTTTCTTGGGGTTATAAACATTCCACAACTCAATTAAAGAGATATCATAAATGAGGGAGCAAAAAGTAGACCAGTTCTCACAGCATTTGGCATCTGAATGGCATGACCTATTTCATTCACATTTTTTACTTGGAGATTCTTAAGCAATTTTCTTTTATAGAAGAAGAGGCAAGATTTTTAAGACCAACTGTGTTTAATTTTTTCAGTTCCTTATCAAAGTATAGAGTCTGCATTAACAATGAAACTAACTTTTAAAAGATCAGGTTAATACTGACCTTTGAAAGAATATACATTTTATCATAAAATAGTTTGTTAGCAAAGTGCAACAAATGCTTTTTAAATGACCAAAATTATTTATAATTACTGAGATTTCATTTCTATGCTTATATACTGACAAGACCTCAATTTTTTGGTTTCTATCACCTTGACTCCCAAGAAAACTTCAAGGTGTTCAAAATTTAAAGAAACTAAGAAATGGTAAAAAACATCAATAAAAGTACCAAATAGAAAAGAGGAAAAAGAAGAGTTTACAGCAATAAGAATTAGGCTTTAATGTTTGGAAAAAATGGAGAGACAGGAATGGAGCACAGAAGGAAAGTTGCTGTATATAGTATTTTTTGGGCAAGATTTCTAAAAAATAACAGCTGGAATAATATCCTACATCTAACACTACTCCATTAGTAGATATATATAGTAACATAATCAATACAAATGTAAGGCCCCAGAAAACTCACTCAATGGGACTCTGAACATGGCTTACAGTTGTTATGTACTCTGAGCTAGACACACAGGAGAAATACCTTCAAGATTCTCTCAAGAGGTCAACACAACAAAAAGCTTTACCAGCAACTTCAGAAAATCAAAGACCTTTGGCTAAAGTTTAGAGCAGCATTCAACCAACATAAAGCAGTTCACAGAGCATTAACTTAGCCCATTCAAAACTCCAAGACCACTCAGTTTTAAGTTTTTCAAAATTCCAAGAGTGGAAATTAGAAGCAGAAAGAGAAGAGAGGAAGACAGAAAAGATATAGAAAATATATTATAGCTGGTAGCAATCCTGTTTTCAGGGTTGTTCAGCTGATAGAAATTCCAAGAGGATGTACAGTCAAGAAATGTACTCTCCTCATGCTTTGGCTTAAGTACCCTTTGTCTTTCCTGGGCCCTGCCCCCAGGTGGGACTTGTGGTCATTTGGCCACTCAGGAGCTGGGATAGGGGCTCCAGAGGCAGGTGTGGAGCGTTGCCTCTGGTGTGCCAGGGATTGTGGCCACTGCAGGGTTGGGGTACAGGCCTGGGTAGGTGGGGTGTGCAGAGCAGGGCACTGCATCACCAGGGAGAGGCCTGACCTGTCCCTTCCCCCACAAATGCACCCAAAATGTTTCAAGCCAGCAATCTTTCCAGTCTCTCACAAGTAATAACAAAAATGTGCTTATGTGTGTTAGGAAAAAAAGAAAAAAAAATCAGACCATTGACTAATTTGGAGATGACCTGCAAAAATATAGCCCTAATATACAAGTTGATTAAAACAAAAAAAAAAGGGTAGAGAAAATAAATTCTACAGGGGGGCTGTACAATTAATAAAAATCAAAATTAGGCTAAGGAAGGTGGATCTACTAAAGTAATTGACTACTTTATTTTAAAACAACATATCTGGTTGATAAATTTAGTAATGTTAATATAATATATTCACATTGCTGTTGCACATTCTATTACATATTGTAATATATTTGAATTAAGAGGCTTGCATAATGCAAAATCAAATGATAAACACTTGGTAGACTTAAAATTGAAGTCTGAAAATACAGCTGCAAATAGAACATTGTAATTGAATTAATTACAATTTTATTCTAATTAGGTTTTGGCCCCTTGGGGCTCATGAATTGTTTTTTTTTATTATTTGCAGACTCTGGAAAAAACATAATTGACAGGGTCATGGTAGATGATACATAATTTAAAAAGAACAAACAATAAAAGCCATGAAAAAAATGGTTGCTTAAACACCTGAACAATGTAATATAATAAATATAATATAATATAATATAATATAATATAATATAATATAATGTAAAAAAACATAAAGTAAAAATGTGAGAAAATGATAGTTATCACTTATGTTCTAATACCTTGACTCAGGCTGAGTAAACATGGAATGAAAAGTAGTCCAACTGAACTGGTGTTACTCAAAGAGTGTCATAAGTAAGGACTGAAGATTTCCTCCTTATAAAAGAAAATCTATGTATTATTTCTTCTTTGAAAGAGAGAACATGAACCACTCTAGTAAACTAATGGGTTTATGTCTTATACACTTTCATGGGCCAGAGTTAATCAGAAGTGTCTGTCAAAAATGAAGTTAACATCAGAAGGACAGAATCTTTAACAAAATTATGAATCCAGTGGCAAAACATTTTCACCCAACAAAAGGCTAAGCTAGATCATATTCACTGCTGACAAGTGTGAAATTCAAATTACACCTTTTTTTAACTTTAGTTGTAAAGGCATGAAATTACATCCTTGTTTGACAATCAACTCAATGCTGTATAGGAAGAATCTAGTTCATCACACACTAGTCTTCTTTTCATAACTGCCCTTTTATATATGGTTTTAAATTTATTATTTTGCAACTTGAACTAGCATCTAGAAACATAATTGACAAAAATAATGACTAATTTACAATAGGTTCTGTTTTTTTTCTAATCTTTTGCTTTTGCAAATTATGGTGAGTACACAGACACTGGTTTTGCCATCTGTCACTGCGCTAGAGCACTCCAGTTTCCACTCAGTGGAGAAAAATATGGATCTTGGTTTAAATTTATTTTGAAAATAAAATATTTATTCTTGCTTAGAAATCAGAAGTCATCAAGTGGCAAATATGCAGAATCGAGATCATGGAGTTATGGATTCTGCAGTAGGTAAATTTCTTTTTGTTCTTTGTTTCAAACTAGCCCTCTACCCACCACCCCCCCAAAAAAGAAGGAGCAAATTTGAACGTCTCACAGAGACACATCTAAGCAGACATGAATGCACATGCACATATATATCCAATCTATGTGTCTATAAACATTATATATAAATATATAAAACATCTATAAACCTAGTGTATATATATATATATAAACTGGGTTTGAATAGAATACAGTGGGAAACGTCTCACAAGAGATGATGGCATATAAGGACTCAGTACTGCTATAGTAAATGGAGTCTAGCCAATATATTTTGAATAGTCTATACAACGGAGTTTTAACTATCTAGACTTGTTTTCCCAACACTGTTATTTACTCTTAATATTATCAATCAATAACTAGGTGTTGGGCATTTGTGACACAATTCTCATTTCACTTTCTGAAAACCTTCATAGTCTGCTATCTCCTAACACTTTTTATTATTTAGAAAACATATTTGATATAGGTTCTAATTCCTTGACTATCTTTGGATAACTCTAATAAACTTTATTTCTCTTAACTGAACTGCAAGTCTTCCACTATTTCATTTGTTCAGAATGAAACATTCAAATGAAATATTCGTTTAAGAAACTTAGTTCAAACTGAATATGCACTTAAATTCCCTATTGTAAGCAATCACTTTTACATTAATAGTTGTCACCTAGTGTAAAATTAATGCACCTCTACATGACAGAACATAGTGCCAATAAAAATATGACAAGCATATCTTTTTGAGGTGTCTTAAGAGAATGAATATTATATAAGTTTAAGTTAGCTAGGACCTAAAAAATGATTAGGGTTTTTGCAAATTAGAGTGAGTTGGATCTGTTATATGAGATTTTTTTTAAGCTTTTAAAAATAAACTTGCCAGATTTTCACAAAGTAATTGGAACATTGCTACAGATGCCAAAAAATTACTTTGAATGGCTTTCAAACCTTGCAAAAACATGTGTTCTTTTTTCAGTGACATTAATAAGAAAACTTATTCATTTGGATCTGGTTTTGGATCCGGCTTTCTCGTTTGCTTTCTGATTTCTTTCCACTTAGGAAACAGTTCTGTAAGTATTTAAGTACTGGGCATGTTACTTTTTAACTGAGTTGATGGATTTGATTTAATCATTTTCTCTTTCAGTGAAAAGACAAAAAAGAAATGTTCAGAAGTACATCATTTTTCCTTCCTCATTATTTTTATTATGTAGAAACTGCTTTTATACTCACATCTGTAATAGTTAACTTACTTCAGTGGAAATATGCAAGCTTCAATGTGTTGAGAGAAAGTACATATTGCAGAGATTGTTGAGACTGAGAAACAATGCTTGGATATGAGAAACTAACATCAAGTTAAAACTTCAAGGTTCTCAGTCTGTCTGAGGATATTTGTTCTAAGAAAATTCTAGAAATCCTCTCACAGCCATCAGGCACAGACTGGTACTTTTCAGGTTGAAAAATTCTTACCAAGTGTTTTCACCTCTGCTTTGTATGTTTTGTTTAAGCCTGTCAAGGACCACAAAAAGTATATTTGTACTCACAAGTAAGTGTAGTGGGTTGACCTTTTCCAGCTGCTAGATATCTACCCAGATTGTCTCTCATTCCTCTTCTCAATAGTACAGGGGAAGGAAACAAGATAAAAAAGCTGCTGATTTCAGATAAGGACACTGAGGTTGCTTACCAACTGCTGACATAGGCAAAATAGACTTGACTTTGGAAAAATGAATATAATTTATTGCCAACAAATAAACATTTGGGTAGAGAGAGAATAAAAACAAAACATAAGTTTTGTTTTCAACAAGTCATTCACAAAATTGAAACAATTTATAATAGAACTGCAGAATATGCTGAATTGTGAAGGACCCACAAAGATTATTCAAGTCTAGCTCCTGGCCTTGCACGGCACATCCCAAAGAATCACACCATGTGCCTGAAAACAAAATGTACCTTTGAAATAGATGCCCTTAGACACAGCTGTTTTTACAATGAAAGTTAATGGTAAAGCAAGCAAATAATGTTCACTAGTTATCGTCCTGCATGAAGGTTAATTTCTGGAGACTCAACCTCATTAGTTACTGCTAATCAACACTATGGCAAACACGTATTTTATTTCCTCTAGATTATGGGCTGTAAAACCTCACATGATTGGGACAGTTAAGCATCATATTTTTCTATGTAAGCTGGTAGTATCCAAAGGTCTTGACTTACAAACTTAAATAATCTGTGCAATGTGAAATCTTGGCTGCTTCATTTTGAGTGTTTGGATCTGCTTCAAGTTCAAATCATTATATTGAAGAGACAAAGGAGTAAGTTAATTAGATGTCATAGCTGAATATCCAAAATAATTTTTTAAAGTTCTGGTTTTATATTTGCATTCATTTTGTCAGTGAGTTCCAAATTTTGTTATCTTCAAACTTTGCAGTCAAGTAACTAGTTTTTTGTTCAATTTAGAATACGGAGAGGCATTAAGAATCTTTAAAAGCCCGCAATATTAATTTATAAGAAAAGATATTGGGCTCAGATTACACTGCAGATCAGCTTGCAGATCAAATCAATTATTTTTAAAATAAAAACAATTAGCACAATATATCCAATACATGCAACTAAATACAACCAAATACTTTGCTCTGTAGGTACCTAAACATAGGTGCATGATACTTGAAAAGCGATTAACTAGTCATTTAAAAAGGCTCAAGAATTATCTGTGTAGTGAATGTAGTGATGTAGAAATAAATGAAGACTTTCACAGAGGATCTCTGTCTTGCATTAAGCAGCCCAACCCTAGCAAAATGTTGGGTCCTGCACTTGGATCACAACCCCATGCCGAGCTGCAGGCTTGAGGATGAGTGGCTGGAAAACTGCCGCGAGGAAAAAGGACCTGGCAGTTATTGACAGCCAGCTGAACCT
>VZTT01076179.1:8379-19404 GCA_013400855.1 Buphagus erythrorhynchus
AAACTACCTGCAAAAATTAGAGCAGTGGAAAATCTCAGCTGTGTATTTCCCAGGGTATCTATAACCTTGACATTTTGTCTTTTCAGCTGTTTATAATAAAACCAGTAAGCATTCATTTAAGTGCTTTTTTTCACTATTGATGCAGCAACACTTCACTTTTCATACCAAGATACAGTTATAGTAACTGAATTTTATAGTTTTTGTTAAACATACCCTTCTGCAAGATGGATTTTCATATATCTGGGTAAAAGTCTGTGTCTGGAAAGAAGTGTATATTACCTTTGTTCATTAGTGTTAGATTATAAACTTTCTTATTGTTGTAGTTACCACAATTGATAGAAAGTTCTAGCAAATACACTTTTTAACTTCTGTTGAAGAATATGTGGGTGAATATTTGTTAACAGACCAACAAGTATTGCAATAAAAATGTGTGAAGGGTTACCAGGAATGCTTAGGGAACATACACTCCACCTGAACTGTAAGGTTAATTGAAAACAGTTTATCCCCCCTTAAATTAACAGTACATTGGTGTATCCAAGTTCTCAGTTTTCTTTCACAACATAGGTGTGCAGACAGTTTGTTTAGATGTTTAAATATTTTCCCATCTGTTCTGTCAAAATTATTGATTGAGCAACAAGCTACTTCTAATGTCCTATCTGAAGGTCTGTATCTAATGGATTAGGAGAAACATTAATAGGTCAAAAATGTAATGGGTTTTCCAGTAAGTTACCTAGCACAAAGTATGAGTCCAATATTTTGATAGTGTTCTTCTAGAGATAAAACCCAGTGCTGAAAACCCTTTGTATAGGATTGACAATGAATTTTACAAAGGCTTTCATGCTCAAGGTGACTGCTAAATCTGTCTGTGTTTGCAGAGTCTAGAAGTTGCAGCAATTAATTACCAGTTAGAGGTGTGTGGGGAAATGCAGCTCTTGAGGGTGTGAATTTCTTCTGTATAACCAAAAATCTTCCAGACCCTGCTCATCAGGGATGTTGTATTTCAAGAAAATGCAATAAAGACAGGATTAAGGGATTTTCTACATTGAGCTCAGTTTGTCTGAGGCAGTCACACCTCGTTCAGTGCTCTGTGATTAGTAAAGTATAGGAGAATTCTAGTTTCCACCTAGGGCAAGTGGAAGTGACTGACTTAAGATGGTCACAGACTTCACCTGTTATACTACTGGCTCACCTCCTAAAAANTTGCAGATGTCCTCAAGCGTTTGTCTCCAAAAAACCTTTAATCTCTTAGCTACTGAAGCAATAAAGATTATAAAGGATATATTTTCACTAGTTTTCCCAATAAAATTAAATGGACATCAGATTCTATTGACTGCATGTTAGGCTCTTAAGGGAATGACATGTGTAAAGCAAAGGACCTGGAGACGTATTGACTAATAAACCTAAAGATTAAAATCTACAGCCACTGGTAAAATAAAGGAAGAAGTTGTTTCTGCGGGGTTTATTTTCTGGGAAAGAGAAAACTTCAGTGATAGTAACAATCGTTTTTTCAAGCACAAGACAGTGGGTTTCTCAGCTTTGGGGAATAGATAAGATAGAGAAGATAGTGCTTTTTTTTGGTCAATAAGTGTAAATACAAGTGTATTTTTCTTCATTAATCAGTAATTACTTGCCAAGAAAATGAATTATTATGTGTGAGGGAAAAACACAAATGAATTACTGCGATCTTTGCAGTCCTTCAGTGTGTTGTGTTGTCTTAATCATCGCAAAGGCAAAGGTTGGTCTGTGAACTGAATTGTTTATTTTATATGTAGGCTTTACATTCTGTTCTGTGTACAAAGCACTATCCCTTTGTATACTTGGTCACTGCCAGTAACACTCTCCAGAAACCCCAAGGTGTGCAGAGGCAGTGAAATCTCTCCAGAATATTTTGTTTTCCCTTGTTTACTGCTATCTCAGTAAATTAAAAAAAAATTTAAGTTTGTACTGTGGCTTTTGACCACAATACAAATGAAAATGTTAAGGTAAATAAATAGCTCACCCTTAGCTGAAGCTCTAAGGTTGTCCAAAGCCTCTAAAAGATCCATTAAAGCACTAAAGTACCTGCAAATGCCTGGCAGCAGATGCCTGGCTAATGTTTCTTGCTTGTTAGAAAGTGTGTGTGTTACTTAACCTTTTGCATATTTATATAAGAAGGGAAAATACAAACTTCAGTGGCACCTCTGCAGCTGCTTTTAAAAGCAGCCATATAAACCCAGGCTGTGTCCTTGCACTGTAGGTGTAGGTGAGCTAGAGGAGCTACAATGCTTTTTTTACAGTAAAAACTGTAGTGGTTTCAGTGCAGCAAGGAGTTTATGCCCACTTTGGAGTCCTGTAATACTGCTGGAGAGCTTTGGAGAAATGCAGGTTGAGAAGAGAAGCAGGGCCTTAATCTTCACCCGAAGTGAGCATAGCTGTTACAGCTGTCTGTGTGAGCAGGGAAAACTGGCAGAGCCAGTGTAATTTCTGTGTCAGTGTAACTTTGGGGCAGAGATTGGCAAGCATTTTTTTCTGCAGCAATGCCACACCTGATGCTGCCCATGTTCTCACTTGTGCTACTGCAACTGGTCACGTGGCAATTGAGTGGTGTAGGTCAGAAAATTTGATTCAGGTGAAAAATAATCTAGGGTGGAACTTTTTCCCCATTTTTTCCCTACTCTCTGATGTAGTGTGTTGCATGGTTTTGACAAGGTAGAGGAAGCTGTGGTGAGAGAACAGAAACAAGAGCCTGAATTAGGCTGGCACTGCCTCTGAAAGAACCAGTTGTTGAACTAGAGCCCTGAAAACAAATGGAGTAAGATTTCCCCAAGTTGTAAAAATGATGGCAATTTTTTGAGTTTTATTTCCCATGATCTGTGGTATCATCCAGACTGAGCTGCAGTCAGTCCACCTGCTTTACTCAGTGATGGGAAGTCACTTGGGTACAGTGATTATGTTGGGGTGGATGACTATAAATGTTATCCACACACTGATGTCACATTGTGCTTGAGCTCTTGTCTCCTAAAACCTCACCTAGATCTTGGCAAATTGGCTTGGATTTTGGCACCCCGTGTATGTGAAGTGGATGAAGGAAGGGAAATCATAAATCTGAATGATCTGACTATTTAAACAAATATTGTGGAAGAAAACAAGTAAGTCCATGTTTACTGTGTGGAAACAAGCCTGACTTGAGTGTGTAGTCAGTGTAGGTGCTCTTTCTGAGCTCATGAGTTCTGTGTGGTCCTTGTGTTGTGCTGCCAGGAAATATCAATGCACTGCTTTACAGCAGATACAGAGTGGTTGACATTGTGCCCTCCACGAAGGTTTTGGTGGTGCTGCTGCCTGTCCTGCTGTGACCATGAAGGGATTGGGTTGTCAGCCCAGGGCATTTGCTTAAAGATAGATTTGTGGGTCCTTTTAGCAAGGGACAAGAATTGGCTGGTGGAGGCACCTCTTAAGGGCAGCATACAGAGTCCAAGAGATCAAACTTTCCACAGTGTCTGTGTCTCTGTGCTTAGACTGGTACTCCACATATACAAGGATATCCCACAGCTACTGGAGAGACAGCAGTGTCACTGCTCACAACCAAAGGAGACTTTTCTAAAAGCAAGTATTGACTTCACGATGGGCAAAAGATCAAATTATTTATAGGTGCAAAGCCTGCAGTTGTATGTCATGTTCATTTTAGCACTGAGTTGAAGCTTTCTTGACCTGTGTTCAGTGTAATTAAAACCAAATCCCTCAAATCCAAGGACTGTTTGGAAAGGATTCTGTAATGCTAGGGCAATGTGTACAGACATGTTCTCATGCCTGCCCTACCTGCATAGATTTGGTTGTAGGAGCTGGGCTCCAGCACTTCACTTCCATTGATTTGACACAGTCGACAAATTTTGGAGTTTCTAAACACCATGAAGATTATAAATTACTTAAAGGAAATAATAGTTTATCTTCACTCTGAATGCATTATGCACAATTTTATTACATTTCTGTTAAAATAAGTTGAGATGTATTTTGCTTTATTTACACTATTTTCAGGCTGTTTTCCTTTTGCCTAAATAAAACCATTTTGATGCTCTTGCTTGTCTGGCTGGCTGTAAACCAGGTATTTAAACAAAAATAAAGAGTTGCCAGTTTTGCCAGCTGGGGATGAGAACCCGGCTGGTGATATGCGGGTTTGGGAGGCAGTTAATCCAGCTTTTATGCTTTTTTATGATTTTATGTAAAAAGAGGTTAAAAATCACATTTGGCTCTTTCTTTGTACCACTGTTTTGTTGCTGTTGTGGGAATGCAGCAAAAGGTTGTTCATACTTTTTATTATTATTAGGTAAAGTCCTGCATAAATTACGTAAAGCTGCAAATACAATTTGCTTTAGCTATTGGCCATGTGACTTGCCTTGTTCAGAGAATGATGTTTTATTTTCCTGTTGCCTTCTTTTATGAACCACACATGCAAACCACACCTCAGCTTACTCGTAAAAAGAATCTACCACTGTCTCACAATTTTTATTATTTTGCTAGTTTCAAAAGAAAAGACTAACTGTACAGATGAGTGAAACAGTAACAGTGCTAATAGCTATAGCAGAAAAATAAATAATGCTTTTATTCCGTGGCAGAAGAAATGGTGATTTAAAGACAAGCATCACAGATTTCATATACAGTTTTTCGGCAAATAGCTTGCAATATGCTCCAACTCATAAAACATTTAATTAATTTTAAAATGCAGGAGTTATTTTAGTTAGTTTTGTCATATGTACTTATTCAGATAATTTGTTGTATTTTGCACTGTCTTGGTTTAATTTGGGTTTNCTATCCAAAATTTCACCCTCTATTTGGAAATATCAATGATGTAATGAGTCTGTTTGTTTTGGCACAGTTGTAAATCATATGTGTTAATGTGTTAATATTTATGATTTTTAACCTTACATACACAAGAAGGATTTTTAATATACTTCTTTTCACCATGTTTCCACTACTAATCCTTAAGGACAGTGAAAAGTAGAGTATGAATGCATTCATTATTGTGGGATTTCCAAAATTGCCATACTGGATCAGAGTGCACGTTGCTTCTGCTAACAGCACATCCCAGATACTTCAAAGCAGGCTTGGATTTACTGGGGGAGCAAGAGGAGAGACAGATAAATGAGCTCAACACCCTTCTATTACCCATTTTAGACAATTGCAAGATAATCTACTTAAGGATAAAGTTATTTCTGACCTTATAGAGGGTTGCCTTATTCATTAAAGACTGAAAGATTTACTTTTATTACCAGGTATCTAAATGACTGTTCCTCTATGTCTGCTTACAATTTGAATCTGGAGGAGCTCTTTATGATGGTGATTGCATGTGTCTGTGTGTTGCAAAAAGTATTTTAAGTATTTTGCTTTCTGCGGATTAGTTTGTTGTTGATTTGTTCTTTTTTTTTTAAATCAGTCATAGGGTGCTGCCTTTCAGAATCTGCCTTCTGTGATACAGTAGCAGTTCTCTATAAAGAATTATTTACATTCTTTACAAATGTATTTCTACTCTATTAGTTCCATTTATTTGATTTTTCTGTTTATTATTGTTCTAAGGTTTTTTGTTTCTTGTTTTAAGGTTTTTTGATAGCTCTTTTACAGCAAATATTTGCTATTTGACACACACAGTCATAGTGCCTCCTGTTTCAAGATTTCTTGACTTCTGTTTCATCTTTTTTGTATGAAGGGGCATGATCTACTAGAAATTCATAGAAATTGGGTTTATATATTCAGTAACCTTCAATTTCCCTATTGCTTGTGATTTTCATGGGTGAATGCTGCTTTTGTGTTGTCTCCATGTCTGCAATTGAATTGGAAGGTGTATTAAGGTCAAGACACATTGCTTAAATTTCTTATTCCAGTTCTCTGGCACTGCTGGGAGAAGGGCTGTGGAATAAATTGTTTTGAGGTTCACAACATTGGTGACATTGTGTTAATAAATTGTATAAACTTTACCAGTTTCTGTGTTTACATAATACCCTATAAGCATAGTTTCATAGTACACATAGCATTGTATAAACACTGCCATTTTTTTTTGCATTGGCACAGTTCAGTTGTTAGGATTATTTAATGGAATGTAATGAAACTGGCAGGAGAAAGGCATTGAGGACTTTTGATGTAAACAAAGATCAAAAAGAAACTAAACTTGCCTTAATAAGATTAAGGTGGTTCTAAATTGGAGACTTTAATAGGTGGGGTAAAAGAGAGGGAAGTGACTGAGCAAACAGATGATTCACACTTCTAACTGAGGCATTAGTGCCCATGTAGTACCTGTTGATAGTGTCTCTTCCTAAAGCTGTAGATGATATAAATGGCCTGGTAGAGGACTTAGGAAAGGGTAGAAAGAAGTCATGATTGTTTGGAGCAGGTCATTGTCAAGTTTTAATTTTGCTTTTAGCAGTGCAGTGCCTGGTAAGCCTGGAATTTCAGTGAGCTCAGGTGTGTGAGTCAGTGCTGCAGTTTTGAGTCAGGTTCTGGGAACCCTTTTAGCATACTGTGAAAATAAAATCTCAGAAACTTACTCATATAGAGATGCATCAAACAGACCAAAATGATGGTGTATGAAATAGTTTATGTCTTAAAGATGCTTTTGGTTTCTGTCTCAGGTGTTAGAAGATAATGACTATGGTCGTGCAGTGGACTGGTGGGGATTAGGCGTTGTCATGTATGAGATGATGTGTGGAAGATTACCCTTCTACAACCAAGATCATGAGAAACTATTTGAACTGATACTAATGGAGGACATAAAATTTCCTCGAACTCTATCTGCAGATGCAAAATCATTACTATCAGGCCTACTGATAAAGGATCCAAATAAGCGGTAAGTGAAATTAAGTGGTTGTACAGGCATAATAAATGCTCTAATTGTGCTGGGTAATATAAAAATAGGTCTGTGGTGCCTGGTCTTCCTGGCTGAAGGAGCTGTCAATCACAGGAAAGGGTCATACACAGCCCTGCAGTCTCAGATTTCCCTTTTTTCAGTCCAGCAGCAATTTACAGAATGAATTTAACCAGGGAAAGGAAGAAAAGCTTGTGAAAGACAAACTTTTTGAATCATTCACAGCAAACACGGGGATCTCTTCAGGTTTAGAATGTGTACTGGAACAAAGGGAAAGATCTCAATTGTTTTTCCCAGTATAACCTAAATCTGAGTTCGCTGCCCCATTGTCTCATGGGGACTGTAGCACTTTTCTGGTGATCATGGCAGGAGAGATGCACAGACAGCCACAGCTACATTTATTAGGCCACATAAATAAATCACATATTAGAGCACTAAACTAGTAATTTATTAAAGAATACAACTGGAGAAATTTAAAGAGAGCAGTTTGAAAGCGAGTGTCATCCAGCTGCTGTCTGTACCTTTTTGTGGTGAGCTTTTCTGTCTGGGATTGTTGCCCAGGAGAGCCATTTTCCTGTGGCTCCAGTACTGGACCAGCAGTGTCCAGTCTTCCATGGCTCTAAAATCTCTGACTTTGTAAATCAGTGGGATTCATCTGTAGGTACCTTTTTTCCCCTCCAATATCTTTGTCATTCTTGTGAGTCTCTTGACATGTTTTAGGGCAGCAGACATTTTCTGCCTCTCTTCTCTAGTCCTCCTTCAGCTGTTGGTTGTCCTCAAGAAGTTTTGAGTACCCTCAGGTCAATGTGCCTTGTTGAAACACTTGTGTTTCTCCAAGGGAGTTGCCTGGATGCAGCCAAGTGCAGCAGGCAGGACAGCACAAGTGGTCAGCTTGTCTGCTCCAGCTGAACTTACTGTATGCAGGAAAAGCAGACTGTGACCAGCCAGCCAAATACAGGCAGAGTAGAGTAAAACTGTGTTTCTGTAGCAGCTCCTAATGCTTTTTAACCTCCAAACAGTCTGACCCATCAAATATATTAGCCTTTAGAGTTGGAAAGATGCTTTCTTGTAATTAATCTTTGCAGACAGTAGTGTTTATTACAGACTTAAATTTAGCAGCTTATTTATATTCAAGTTCTTGTGCTAGCTAATGCTAAATAGGGGAGGAACACAGAGATTGACACAACTCAGCTTTCTTGTGAGCAGCTAGAAGATATTGAGAGAATATCTCTTTTGAGAGAAGTCTGGAGACTGAAGGCTAACTGCCATGTTTTGCCAAGATGTAGAGAATTTTACAATGAGTAGTTGAGAAACAAGGAGGAATACAGCTTGAAAATTAGAATAACTTTACAGTCAGTTATTGCAAGACTGACGTATTAGTCCAGAATATTTTTGAAATTTGGCAACAGGGTAATACCAAAACAGACATTTTTCTTGGTTGTGGAAATTATTCCTCCTTACAATAAATGCTTTAAAAAGGAATTTATCTTACCTAAATGCTTGCCTTTAGAATTTGTCCTTATATCTTCAGCAGTAGCTTTTAATGAAACATGCACTGTTTTTGTCACTCTTCTTGTTAACATTTAACACGTATGGTCTGTTTATTTAGTTAAGAGCAGCTTTTTTTCTGCTGCAGCTTCCTTCTGTTAAGACAGTAGGATCCCCAGTCTCAGGGAGAAGTTAGATGAGAGCTGAGCAGTCCTGAAAGTTGATGTGCTGTTGAGAAGGACAGAGGTTCCCATCCCTGAACGTGAGGTTATTTCTCAACCAACAACAGCAGCTCAAGGGAGCTCACTCAGCTTGTCAAGTCAAAGCGGACTTGCTAATGTAACAAAAAATGGCCAGTTCTTTCTTCTATTCTCATGTCAGGGTTAGTTTTTCTCCAGGTTAGGGAGCTGATTCTGCTCACGGTTATCAAGTGGGAATGTGGCTGTAAATGCAAGTGAGAGAAGAAAGATATGGGCAGGACACTCCTCTTTTGGCAGCAGTGACCACTTCTGTGAGCTTAAACCACCTTGGACAGGTTCACCCATAGTAGGTGAAATCTACTTCCTGAGATGATTTACCAGACAGAGTCTGGCTTTGGCAAGCTATGGGCCACAGTGAGTAGTGTGGTTATTTACAATGGCCTTTAAATAACCTTCTCAGCAGGCCTACAATTTATTAATTTATACTAATTGACTCAGATTGAGACTATTTTATGGTAATTGGTTAATTGTTACAGCACCCAGATGCAACAGCAGTGAACACTGTATAAAAATGATGCACAAGTCATTACTGATTCAGTGCCTGGCACGTCCTTGGCAAAATTTTATTTTAGCATTATTGGGTTGGTTTGGGTTTTTAATAGTGCCAGGACATTAGTTGGGCTTTCAAGCAAACCAAACTTAAGTGTGTTTTTAAAATTAATGAATTCCTTAAAAAGCTCATTGTGGACAGTAATGAACACTGTAGTTGGAATAATCAAAAAGAATAGACCACAGCATGGGTACTTCCACTATCACGAATTCTCTTGAGATCGCCAGAATTCATATTAAACAGGTGAAAATTTCATATTAATTGGGTGAGAATTGCTCCCAAACAGTAAAAAAAAAAAAAATTGTCACTTTTCCAACCATAACAATAACTTGATCTCCCTATAAAAGTTTAATATGTGTTTTTTTCCCCCTTACTCTCTTTAGACTTGGTGGAGGCCCAGATGATGCAAAAGAAATCATGCGCCATAGTTTCTTTGCTGGAGTAAACTGGCAAGATGTATATGATAAAAAGGTATGTCTTTATATGGCATTGAACAATCTGGCTTCTGCAAGGTGGTTTCAATGATAGTTACAGACTGCTGTTCTCTGGAGTTAATAATTTTTTTCTTTGCAACTTTTTTGTGTTAATACAAATGAATAATTATTCTGAACAAGGTGTACTTACTGAATCTTTGTGTTTTCAGTAATAAATTGTCAGCTCACCAGAAGTACATTTTGCAAACCAACCTAAATCTTTTATTATGTAAATGTCCAAATTTTTTCCTTTTCTTTTTTCTTCCTGGGCTTTCAAGAGAAAAGTACATATATGACTAAAGATAATGTGAAAAATGTAATATAGTTCATCCTGAATTATCATTTTATTTATGCCTTTTAGTGAAAAATTGTTTTATGAAAAAGGGAAATTAAGTGATTGTAAGGAACTCAGAGCAAAAATCTACTTTCTGATTGTTTGTGTATAAGCAGAAACCTTTTTCACACTTAAAGAGATAACTAAGAAAATTAAAATAGTGTTAAAACACTGAGGCGAAACAGCTTGTGGAGAAAGCAATTCAACTGGAACAGTTTTCTCCAAACCTAGTCCTGTTTCTGTAATGATCAACACTTCAAGAATGATTTTAGAAAATGAATTTATCTTACTTGGGAGTGAAACTCAATTCAACTTAAGTTGTTTTATATACAGAAACTGATTTTATCTCAGTATTTCAACAAGTAAGAATTTACTTGTTGCTATAAACCCTTTCTATTTTGATAAAGACTTTTCTTTTTTCCCCAACTGTTTTACATTGTTAATCTGCCAGTTGAGCTGCGTAATTTTAAGATAGTTTTTTCTCCTTTTTTTTGCTTTGTTCAAATAAAAGGAAAATGGAAGACATACGACTGAGCAGAATATGTTTATGCTACAATGTCAATGATACAAACTGTTTTTTCAGTTGTTGTTGAACTGGAATTTTAAAAATGTGTGGTTGTTGGTGTGGTAACTTCTCTGACAAATACCGGAATTGAAATAAAAGCCGGTATATGATGATACAAAATATGGTACTCTGAAATTACTTGATACAAGTGTGATTTTTCCCTGGCAGTACCACAAGGTTTCAAGAAGCTCTACAATAAATAATCAGAGCAAGTATATTAATCAGGTTACTTTATGAGCTCAACCACTGGTTGGTTATGTAAGGACACTGTAGAGAAGCACTGTGAGGATAAAATCTAAAAATACAAGTTGAGGACCTTTCTAGAGTAAAAAAAACCCACAAAAATCAATAGGATTGCAATGTGCTAGGAGTGGGTGAGGAAAAAAAAAGCTGCTACATTTTCCTGCTCTCTTGAAAAACATTTCTTAATTATCTTACATTAGAAATAGAACTTTCAATTCTACACTGTATTCAGCATCTTGTTCTGTTAAGAATATATAGATACTCTTAATTGCTTGTGCTTTGA
>VZTT01076187.1:1208-14020 GCA_013400855.1 Buphagus erythrorhynchus
CAGCAGCAGCAGCAGCCTCCGCCTGAGCGCCCGCGGCGGCGGGCCCTGCGCCATGGAGGGCGGTGAGCTGGCCGCCGAGAGCATGGACACCCTGACTGAGCTGGGCGACGAGCTCACCCTGGGCGACATCGACGGTAGGCGCCGCGGGAAGGAGCGGGGGGGGGGGGGGGGGGAGACGGCGTGGGCTCCCCACGCGTGTTGGGGGGAGCGCTCGGGTCTGCCCGCGCGGGCCCGCAGCTGCTGGGGAAGGAGGCGTGGATGGGTGGTCCTTGGATCGTGCTTCTGAAGTGTTCAGGGTGGGTGCGCTTCCCACGCGGTACGGGATTCCCCCGTCCCGGGTGGGTACGGGCGGGGGCGCGGAGCGCGTCCCACCGGGCAGCGCTCGCCTGCCGAGCGGCCACGCCGTGCCGGGGGAGCGCGTCTGAGCGACTCTGGTGGGGCTGCCGCACGCCTGGATCGAGGCCGTAGCCGCAGGAAGGCGGTGGGGATGTCGGGGAACGAGCCGCCCAGCCCAGCTTTCCCCCGGTGTCCGGCGCGGGCAGGGGTCGGGAAAGTGCTGACCGTGTCCCCTTGCTCCTGCCGCAGACACGCGGGGCTGCTCGCCTTCCCCTCGTGCTCCTCTTGGCTCTCTTAAAGTCGGTGCTAAACGATGGCTGAAGTTGTGCATCCACCAGTGCCTGTGGGAGGCCGAGCCTCCAAGCCCTCCTGCATCGAAACAGCTCTAACTGCTTAAATTTCCCATTTTCCTTGTCATCCTAAAACTTTGCTGCATCGCTGGCACAGCTCAGACCTGTGAGAAAACCTCTCTTTTCCATCGAAGTGCAACAAAATGAAGCGCCTGCGTGTGACCGCCTATTTTATGTATATTTTTGGCGACACCAAGGAGCTCCTATAAACCCCATTTAAAATGACATTTCTTGGTGTGGTCTGTGCTGTAGGCTGGTGGAGATGCGCTCCTGCTTTAACTCATTGCTCTGCTGGGCTGTAAACCCAAACAGAGCTCAGTTTTGGCAATGTCCAAAATATCCTTGTTTAGCAGCTGGGAGATAAAATTTTGCCAGTACTTTTAGATTTCTACTTGACACTGATTTACCACATAGCTTGCGGTAAAATTTGTACTCCTTTTTTTTCTTTTGTCATAAAAGAGGAATATACCTTGTGAGAGTGCAATGGGCTTAGTTACTGCTTCGTAAAGTTTGATAGTGCACATTGAAGGTGGTTTTTGCTGTTGTTTAAGCACCACGTAATTAATTCTCAGGTTCCACACGGAAACTGAGACGAATTGAACCCAGCAATGGCTCTGAACTGAGGTGTG
This sequence comes from Buphagus erythrorhynchus, assembly GCA_013400855.1. Lineage (NCBI taxonomy): Eukaryota > Metazoa > Chordata > Aves > Passeriformes > Sturnidae > Buphagus > Buphagus erythrorhynchus. The sequence goes on from VZTT01076187.1 coordinate 2,524, forward strand.
CCCTGGGAGGTGTGATTCAGAACGATGAGTAACTTAGGAAAACGAGCTTCACTTTCCTCCCCACCTCCAGGGGTGGATTTTCCTGGGGAAGGTAGGGGGAAGATACATGACAATCCTGCTTTTGTTGTGCTCCAGCATGGATTCATCTCAGGATTTGAAATTTTGCAAGGATTTTAATTTGTTTTTTAAGTCCTCTTGTGGGTGTTCCTCTCCTGTTCAGTCTGAGGGGCTCCTCACTGCCTGTTACATGGGTTTTGATTCTTTGTGGTGGATGTGCTCTGGGATGTCAGTGCTCACTGGGTTCATACTTCAAGACAGGGCACAAGGGTGGCCAGGGGGCCCCAGTGCTGAGCCCAAAGGCTCGGCCCCAGCACAAGCTCCTCCACCAGCCATGGGCATCTTCCTGCTGGCAGGGCACTGCTGGGTAACTTCGGAGCACGAGGTTTGAGTCGGCTGGAGGTCTAAGCACATCAGGGTTGAGGACAGAGAGGTTTCTGTTGAAGTTGGGATCTCTGCTGATTTGTTTCCCAGAGCACAGCATCTCCAGGAGTGTGAGGAAGAGCAGCCTCTGTGCTGGAGAGCTGAGCCACTGCCTGGGAGAGGTAGCTGAAGCCCAGCCCTTGCCTTTCTGCCAGGTATTTAGGCCCTGGGCTGATGAAAGTGGCAGAAGCCTTTGGTGGGCTCAGTTTTGGTTTTGTAATACCTTGTTGACATTTTTTAGCCTTGGGTTGGGCTGGGATTTTTTTTCTGCAGTAAGGTCACTCTGCTTTAGGGCCTGAGACCTCTCCAGCACAGAGGGTGCAGGTGCTCTGGTGACACTGGGTTTATCACTGATGGCTCCAGAAGCACCTGAGATTTCTCACAGTCAGTGTAGATATTCTAATTTCTGGGTAGGTGAAGGTATTTTAAAAAGCAGAGATTTAGATTTTGGGTGTTGGCTATTTCTCTTGCTTTTAATTTTTTGTGTGTTGTTATTAAGAAAGCTCTTGTGCCCTTGAAAAGAGGTGGATTTGCTCCTCTAGCAGTCTTAATTCTTAAAATTTAAGCTTTAGACTTTTTGCATTCAGTCAAAGTTAAGTCTGTCATAAAGATGTGATTTAACTTGTGAGAGCAGGAGTAGTTTTTAAAATAAGATATTAAATGTGCTGCATTGAACACAACGTTCTTTAAAACAAAGTGCTTGAAATTTTGTTCTTATGCTGGAATTTACTCTTCCAGAGCAAATCGCATCTGATTTAAGTTTATTCAGTACTTGCAGTTGTGCTGCCTGATAGTGAAATAGCAATGCCATCGAATGCAGAGTTTGGGAAATAGTTTGAATTATCAATTTTATCATGTTGAGGGTTATTTGGGATGGTCTTAGCTGAAGTCAGCTGGAATGTGAAGAGCTGTTTAATATCCATCTAGATATTAATCTTGAAACAGCCCTCCTTGCTCTGCTACTGTTTTGTGGAAGCCAGTTAAGGCAATGCATTAAAGAACCCCTTTCATTTCTCTAGTGAAGAGTGGAGACAAGGGTTTGGTCCAGCTGATCCCCGAGGGTGGCTGCTGCCTTATGCTGGGGGAGCTGTGCGTCCCCACTCAGCATCAGGTTATGAACAGGTCAGGAGGACACATCTCCTCCCAGGCTCCTCCCTCTGACAGACTCTAGTTCTTGAGAGCAGTGGTCATGGCCAGTGCTTAAATGTGTGTCAGGATACGGAGGGAAGAGTAGTAGTATCACAGAAATACATGGAAATGTGTGTTGAGGGAGCAAGAGGCTTGGAGGAGGATTCATCGCTTTGCTCTGTTTCAGACAAAGGAGTGTCAGGCAAATTAATTGGATAATGTGTGGGTGGCATTTCAGAGAGCTGAGCAGATTAATAGCCCTCTTATTGCTGGGATATAATCCATGAAAACTTGTTAAAAGTTGTTTTTACTGCTTCAAACCTACTTCATAAATTGTGGCAGTGACATCCTTTGGGGTTTGTGAATGAGAAAGGTCCTGGTGTAAGGAGCCCTTTGCCATATTTTTTCCTATAAATCAGAAATCTATTTTTTGCTTCCTAAACCCATATTTTGTTATAATCTCTCTTAAGTTTGTGGGTCTCCTTTTTTCCTGTTTCCAGAAGAAAAATAAATAGGACTTTCAGAAAACCATGGAAGAGCCAGTGTAGCATGGGCAGGTCCTGAGGTGGAGAAGAATATCTGATTCCTCACACCACTGCCTGCACACAGATCAAGGAAAGCATTCATATGTCTTAAGGTGCCTAATTGGATTAAATTGGATTAGATGGAGGGAAGAGGAAGCTCTGCTTATGAACAATGATCTCTTGGTTGTGAAATGTTCACCTTTGGGGGGAGGGCCTATAGTGTTGCAGTAGGAGCCTCTTGATGTGGGTTCATAATATCCTGGAGAAGGTGGGATGGAGAGAACCTCTTGTGCAGTGATTGCAGGCAGAAGACCAACAGGATCAACAGGAAAAGTTATTCTGATGTTTTAAACACATGCATGGATTTATCCTGCTACAGTTTTATAAAGTGGTGTTTCCTTTCATGGTTTTTCCCCAATTTTTTGTTATGCTTGTAAGTAAAAGGAAGATAAAATGAATTCTTATCCTGTCTCTTCCATTTCCAGATACTCTGTGGGGCAGTACAGATATGGGACTTGAAAGCTCCCAAAAGTTGGGTGAGAGAATGGTTAGTGCTGGAATTGTTGAAATGCTTGGTTTCTTCCTTCTGCAAGGGTTAGACTGAAGGAGTGACGGAACAAGACTCTAATATTTTAAATATATATTGGAGATGGCTTCAAGTTCTAGTCTGTGCTTGGATCTTGTTATCTGGAAAATTGTTGTGGGAGGGTCTTATTTTTTGCTCTGAACAGCAGCAGCAGTGCTGTGCTGCTGGCCATGTCCTGGTCTCTCTCTGGAGGTATTGCATTGATGTGATGTTCTCTGAAGGTTTTGAAGAACCCAGCGGTCCCTTCTGTGCACACACACCATAATTCCATGATGTAAATGCCAGGTGTCAAAGTATGCAGGTGACAAAATAGCGTTGATTGAATTTTCTTCTGTTTTACAGAGATGCTGCAGTTTGTCAGTAACCAGGCAGGAGACTTTCCAGACCTGTTTTCGGATCCCTTATGCAGCACCTTCCAGGGCAGCAACAGCAATGGCAGCAGCAGTGGCACCCTGGAGCCGCAATTGCAGCGACCCTACAGCCAGGTGCAGCTCCAGACCTTCCCACCATCCCCTGCATCCCCCCAGCTCCAGAGCCTGCCGGTGAAAGCAGCGCAGACAACACCTCCAGCCCCTCCACGCTCGGCCCCTGTCCTGCAGCCACGGCCCTCAGTGCAGCCTCAGCTCCAGCAGCAGGCCGTCATGATTACACCAACGTTCAGCTCTGCTCCCCAGACCAGGATTATCCAGCAGCCAGTCATCTACCAGAATGCAGCCACAAGCTTCCAAGGTAGTGCTTGCAGTGCTTAGGCTACAGGTGTGCCTGGTGCACACGAGATTCCAGCATGCTCAGGCTGTGGATGTGCCTGGTGCCCTTGCAGTAAATGGCATCAGTACTCAAACTCCAAGTGCATCCTCAGCCATGACAAGCCTGATGATCCTTTTTTTGTGATGCTGCCTATGGGGTGTCCCTTCTCCTGCCTGCGTGGTTTTGGTGTTGGGGAGCATGAGAAATTGTCAGGAATGAGATCTTAAGTGTTTTTGTGTGACCTCTTACCATAATTGTTGTCTTGCTCTTCTCCTCTGCCTGGCCTTCTGTCCTATGGCTCTTGGGAGGCTTGAGAAAACACTGTTGTTGGCAACCCTGTTCTCCCACTGATGGGTGCACTGGGCAGATCCAGTCTGTCCCACACAGCAGTCTGTAATGGAGGCACATTTTCTCTACCAAACTCTGGAGCTCAGTACTTGCACTGAGCAGAGACACCTGTAGGAATATTTAGTGATCTTCCTTTGTGAATGCTGGATGACTTGATCCTCTTCAGTAGGTGTTGATTCTTTACTTGACAGATAGGATCCTATGGTCCACCAAGACCAGGGGGAATGGGAAAGTGCAGGTTGGATGTCCTGTATAATGCCACTGAAGCAGAGTCCTGTGTTATCAGACTAAAGGGTTTTGGCTCTATTTTCTCTTAGCTGATCCTCTGTGCCTCCTGGAAAGCTGCTATCCTAGGTGCAGTGTCTTCTTGCAGAAGGCACCAAAGCAGCTGGAAGCTTCCCAACATGTGGGATGTGTTAGATGAATGCTGCCTACTAAGAAGCTCTAGGAAGAAGTGGAGTGATGCTAGGAGCATTTCCAGACTCTAGGAGGGAGATGCAGTTCTCTCAACCATTTCTGACATCTCTTCTGCTTTTCAGTTCTCCAGCCTCAAGTCCAGAGCCTGGTGACGTCTTCGCAGGTTCAGCCGGTTACGATCCAGCAGCAGGTGCAGACGGTGCAGGCCCAGCGAGTGCTGACACAGGCTGCCAACGGCACCATCCAGACCTTAACGCCAGCCACGGTCCAGACTGTTGCTGCACCACAGGTCCAGCAAGTTCCGGTAAGTAAAAGTGTGGAATTATGCAGGGATCCAGCAGAACCAGAAAGTGCTTTCAGGGGTCTGGTCCCCTGGCTTGCCTGGGGAGAAGTGGTGAAGCTGTAGGGCTGGCAATCCTGGTTAGGATTGCTTCTGCACAAGTGTTTTTAAACCTGAGAGGTATTTCTAGCCAGCCTGTGTCCCAGAAGCATTTTACTTCATGCAGGTCATGTGTGAGAATCCCTGTTGTGACATGTCATGCGACTTCCAGGCAATGCTTGGCAACTGTTTTCAGTAAAACAGTAACTAAATGCAGTCTAAATTTCTTTTTTTTTTTTTTACTTGGTACTTCCAAACCCAGTTATAAACTTCACAACTTCACTTGAACAGGCTTGCTTTGACTTTTGCCTACTTCTTTGCATGTCCATCACCCCTACTGCATCTTACGAAGACTAGTTGGTACCAGAATGTGTTCTTCTAGTTCTCCTGTCATTTTTTTAAATAGTTTTACTGTTACATTGTCTTGTGATTTTTTTTTTCCACTCTTGTCCATCTTTGTATTAAATAAAAATATTTGTCTATGAGACTCACTATGACAAAGTTGCTACGGTTCAGCCGTACTATGCCATCTCTGTTGTTCTCAGGGAGTCAACAAGGTATTTGAAAGAAATAAGAGCAAAATAACTTACAGTGAATTTTGATCTGCTTGATGTTAAAGGTACAGATCCTTTCAGTGAAATTGCAGGGAGAAGCTACTGTGGGTGTTTTCCAAAGCAGACAGTCCTAGCTGTGTTAGACTGAATACTCAGACAGTTAATGTAGAGAGCTAATTATAGGTGTAACTGGAGAGGGGAAAGCAGCTTTTCCATCAGCTCTTGTGTGTTTTTACATATTTGTTTACTTCTGGTGACTGCTTTGAAAACCACTGTCTTGGTGGTTCCTCTGCCCCACTCTATCCAGTGCTGTTCAGACTGTCTCCTGCTCAGAATTTGCATTGGGGCTGATGGAAAGCATCCAGGTGATGCAGGGTGCAAGTCAGGGTGCAGTTCCCTGCTCTTTTGCCAACCACTGAGTTCTAAAGCTTTTACAACTCTGTCAGTGCTTACCTCTGGCTACTGAGATCAGCAGGGAAATGTGTGCCTGCTCTCCTCTTCACCTGTAACTCTTTTCAACCTAGGTTCTCGTCCAACCTCAGATCATAAAAACGGATTCCCTGGTCTTGACAACCCTGAAAACAGATGGCAGTTCTGTTATGGCTGCAGTACAGAACCCAGCACTGACAGCACTCACTGCTCCCATTCAGACCACAGCTCTGCAGGTACCCTATGGATGTCTTTCCATCCCTCTCCTCACTGATGTCCTTTCCTATTAATGCAAGGAGGAGCTTTGTGCTTTAGTGTTCTGCAGTGGTGCAGACAAGAAGGGGTTTTGAGGGCTGTTGTACACACGTCCAGGGTGAGTAATACCCTGTTTCTGTCAAGGCTAAATACACAGATTGTACTGTTTGGCAGCCTTTCCATGGCCAGTAAGCAAAGATCAAGGGCACATATTTCTGTTTACCTTTTTCTGGTACTACAAGGAGAGGAACATGACCTAAAAACTCAGTCTGGTTTTTAACTTTAAGCCATAAGCTAACTTGCTCAGAGTACCTGTGGAACTTCTTTTTGCCCCTCAGTAGTGTCTAATAGAAGTATATTAAATGTGACAACTAATTAAACTACTTTTCAGAGAGCATTTGCAGGGAGGATTTGTTATAATCATTTGAGGTGGCAATTGTGCTTCATGGCCTCCACTTCTAATCAAATCTAAGAAATGTCTACCCCCAAAGAAACATTTATTATGATCTTGTATGTTCTGCACAGATATCTTTTTATAAATATTTACTGGGGGAGATAAACTTGTCAGTGTGGACCTAAATTTTGACTTCTTTTGCAATAGCATGGTATGCTTCTTAGATAGTTATTAGCAGCCAGGCTAAAATCTTCAATTGATCTGCTTGCTTTTAGGTGAAGTTTTCGCACAGCTTGAGGCTTATGAGGTTTTGTGTATCTGAGACATGTTTGAACACATTGAAATTAGGTGGATATTAGCCCAGGAAAGGTATAGGACTTAAATTCATTTATTTGTAAAGTTCCAACCTGAAGTGAAAGTAGATTAATTTCTGGTATCCCAATTAGAAGACCATTTCAGAGTTGAAATTGTTTCTGAAATTGCTCATGACTAGTTTATTCTCATGGCCAGCTGCTCTAGGCTAGTTATTATGATGTTTGTTGTTTGCACATGTATGTGTATGGTTGACAGAGATAACTCTTACTCTCCATAGCTACTTGCTTCCCTGATCCTTGGTGTACTTCAGAGAACACGTGTCTTTCTAAATCTTGCTTTGCTGGATTAAGCAGTCTAAACTTTCTTTCATTACAGCTGTCCTAGGAACCCCTCTGTGCAGCTGTTCTGGTGGGATTCATCATGTTTTATCTCTGAGTACATACTTTAGTTTGCTTTAGTTTGCTGTAGATGGTCTGTCCTGCATCTAGATGCCCAAATCTGAGCTTTTCATTCTGCTGTATATCACTCATTAGTCTTAGTTCCTGATATTAAGGCATTTTTATATCTTATGGTTTTTTTTTTCTTTTTCATTAATCAAATTCAAATCTATTTGAGCTGCCTTCCTCAAGCCAAAGGTTGTTTTTTCATAGTTGGTGCCTTTCTAGCTTGTTGTTACTAGTGTCATTGGAAGTAGTGCAGGCTGTTGCTGTTTTCATGACTATTTGTCCAAAAAAGAGGTGGATTTGGACACTTGGAGTGCAGAGATTGTAAGAACAAGGAGGAGCTTTTGTTCATCCACTCATATAGAGAAAGGGACTGAGTGTGGTATTGGCAGGAGTGTTGATGCGCTTGGAGAACAAGAGATGTTCTTATTCCACAGTGGCCAGTGTGGGAGCCAGAGTGACAGATTTTTCCTGTGTTGCTGTGCCAATGCTTGTGCCAGCTAAGAAAGATGGAAGGAATTTGGCACCTCACACATTTTCTGAGCTGTACCGACTTTTCCTTATTTTTCTTTGTTTACTCCTCCTTCTTTTGCCATCATAATAAACCTTTTCTAAATTGGCTGATGTCTCTTGACACTTGTTATGCATGGTCTTTGTAGACCCTTGTTGGGAGCAATGGGACCATTTTGACCACAATGCCGGTGATGGTGGGACAAGAAAAGGTGCCTATCAAACAAGTTCCTGGAGGTGTCAAGCAACCTGAACCACCTAAAGAGGGAGAGAGGAGAACAACTCACAACATCATTGAAAAGCGCTACCGGTCATCCATAAATGACAAAATCATTGAGCTGAAGGACCTTGTCATGGGGACAGATGCCAAGGTAAAGATGGAGAATAAGTGCAAATGTGGTGTCATAAATACTTTGCCTTCAGTCTAGGAAGTGAAGCATTTGGGTACATGTAGCTGTTAGTAGCATGCACACGTGTATTGGGGTAAGACTGGTGAGAATCACTGGTGCTTGATAATGGTATTGAGGAAAGGTCATCTGTTAAATATTAACTTTACTATGCTAGTGGTACTCCTTCTTGAAAATAAGCTATACTTTATGCATTTGTTCTTATATTAGGTCTAATGTAAAATAGGCCCTCTAGGTAGAATATCCAAGGGATATTTTGATCACTCTGCCAAACCAGATCTTGCTTCAATTAAGTTTCCTTTTCCATGTGACTGCAACATGGATGAGGGTTTACAGAGCTTTCCAATTTATTTCCTTTAGACATTGAGCTGTAAAAACTCCTACTTGCTCAAATATTGGAAGCTTTCTTGCACTACATATTTAGGATTTGTTTCAGTTAGTTTTAGTTCGTTAGTTTAGTTTTAATTTTAGTTAGGCTTACTCTCTTTACCTCATGCTGATGAGGCAGGCAGTAGTATTCTTGACACCTTCTGTGACTACTGCACAAATAAGTGCATGAGTGAAGTCACCTCCTATTGCTGAAAGTGGAAGCTTTTAAAAACATGGGTAGTGTGCAGTGGCTTCATAGTACTTTTAGCTTGTGTTTAGAAGATAAACTTGCCCACTGCTGCTGCAAGCAAGGATTTGCATGGAGATGGCCAAGCGAATAAGTCAAGGAGGGACTACTTATCTCAGAATTTAGCAGTGGTCAAGCAGCAGCTTGTTCTATCCCAGAATTGATCCAGTTAATTTACAAACTGTGGTACTTTCAAACAGCTGTTTCTGGCTGAAACGTCGGTGTAAACTCCTTTATAATTTGGATGTTAATCTGTTTCCATTGTACTGTTTTTAGAAGACCTTAGAGAGGCCCCATCCTTGTGTATCTTTGATACCTTGCCCACAGAGCAGCTCTCCTAATGGTTCCTTTACAGCTGCTGAGAGGTCCTTTATACCCTTTTCTTTCACCACATGATACAAAGGGTTGTGGTATTCCTACAGGCAGGAGTGATCCTTTGATACTCTTAATATAAACTGCTTTTTGTACATTTAATTCCTTACAGATGCACAAGTCTGGAGTCCTGAGAAAAGCCATTGACTATATTAAATACCTGCAGCAGGCTAATCATAAGCTGAGGCAGGAGAACATGGTTCTGAAGCTGGCTAACCAAAAAAACAGTAAGTTGTGGAGGCTCTGTAGCAGAGGGGAGGCAGTCAGCATGGATGTAGGATGTATCTTGCAGTTTTTTATGCTTGGCAGAGGTTGTATTGATAGTGGCCAGTGTTGCTCCAGATGACAGAGCCAATCTGAGAGCCACTGACAGGAGTCAGGACGGAGAAACATGTACATAATGCACTCTGATTTTTTTCAGAGCTGTTGAAGGGTATTGACCTGAGCAGTCTGGTTGACAACGATGTAGATCTGAAGATAGATGACTTCAACCAGAATGTGCTACTGATGTCTCCTCCAGCCTCTGATTCAGGATCCCAGGCTGGCTTCTCTCCCTATTCCATAGATTCAGAGCCAGGAAGCCCACTCCTTGATGATGCAAAGGTATTTGTGACTTTAATTGTCAAATTCAAGGTATGTCCTTCAGGATATGTAAGAGCCAGAATTTAAATTCTTCTTATTCTCAAGAGTGGAACCAGCAGACATCTGGCAAGCAGATTTGTAGGGCTTAGAGGTCCTTTGTAATGATGAGGAAGGTGCATGTGTGTGTTTTATCTTCCTTTAAATTCTTGAGACTATTTCCTGAGCTGTATTACCTGAGCCCCACCTTAGCTGCTGGGAAAACTGTGCTTATCCTTCAGCCCCTGTACAGACTCTGTGGACTTACAGTGCACGTTCATTACCCAAGGAGACCATGGCTTTCCAAGATATGTATGTTTAGTGAGTAAAGCAGGAGAGCTTGGAAATGGATGATGAGATCAGTTGTGGTTAATGAGACCATAAGTAATCAGAGCAACAAAAAGCTGTTATCTGTCTTTGGCTTATGGGTTTATTTTGTGGATATCACAGAGGTGAGTTTTCTGGGAAATCCTCAAAAGAGTAAGGGCAGCACAGGTTAATCCTAGCCTAGCCGAGGAATACAGTTACAGTTAATACCTGAAATGGCTGGACACAGAAGGAAGTTGAAGGCAGTCAGATATTTCAGCCTTATCTTACCAAGCTAAGAGAAGCTTTACTGGATTTCTTGCTCATCTGGAGCTCAAAAACAAATTTGTTCTGTTCTGTTTCTCCTTCTTCCCTACCCCTTCCTTGACGTGAACATTTTTTGTGCTTCAGAATGGTAAGCATGGGGTTTTTTCTCCTTTTTCTCTCTGTTCCTATTCCCTTGAAGGTTAAAGATGAGCCTGACTCTCCTCCTGTGGCACTTGGCATGGTGGATCGCTCTCGAATACTCCTCTGTGCTCTCACATTCCTTTGCCTTTCCTTCAATCCACTGACATCCCTCCTGGAAGCCCGAGGAACCTCCGAGCCTGACAGTCTGGTGCGCCATGGCTCCGGCAGGAATGTGCTGACGATTGAGTCAGGTAAAAAACTAGAATGGTTTGGGCCACGGAGGGTGTCCAGCCTAATGTGGCCTCCCTAAAAGCCACCTGCAGCTGTGAAGGCTGCCAGTCATGAGGTGGAAGGTGGCTGTGGTTCAGCAGGATAGGTTTGTGTATTCAGGGAGTTTTATGACCTTTGTTTAATGGGTGGGGAGGGCCAGTAAGGGCAGGGCATGGAAGGAGAGCCAGCTTGGATATAGCTCCAGTTCAAATCCCATGTTCTTGCATAAAACCAGCCGTGGCTCAGCATGGCGAGGTTGAGGTTGCACCTCTTTGTAGCCCAGCAACCTGGGCTTTTGGCACAGACTCTTGAAAAGTAGTTCAGGGTAAGGGGTGTCCTCCTGTCTTCACCAGTCTTTGAGGCACGTTCACTTTATATTTGATTTCAAGGTAACTAACTGATTTTTGTTTCTTAATCATAAAGTATTACTACACTGTTGCTATGGAGTCTTGCAACTGGCTTGTTGATAACACTCATTCCATAAAATTTATAGTTAAAAGTACAGCTTAGGGGAGGGTGGGGGATGCTGTAGGCATGCAGTTCTTTTCCTGACTGGTAAATATGGTTCCTTGGTGTTGCTTTGTAAATTTAACTAGACTGGAAAATTATACTGGCGTATTGAGTACCCGTGGGCTTGTCTTACAGAAAAATCAGAAGACAGCTCTTGGAAAACTAAGTGCTGATTCATTTTTTTTTTGATGCATCAGTCTTGTAAAAATAATCATTTAGTTGGGAATGTTGAGGGTTGGAGTTTGGATGAAAAGGTGTTGGTATAGGTGTTTCTTGATTGAACTGCACTCTTTGCAAAAGCTGATTAAACATGTGGCAAGCATGGCAAGACATCCTTCGGGTCCATGCTCGTCATGTTGCCAGGCTTTTGGTGTCCAGGTTAGATTTTAATTTTCCCTTTTGGGATATCCATTGTAGATGCAGCTGGATGGTTCGGTTGGATGATGCCCACCCTAATCCTCTGGCTTGTGAATGGAGTGAT
>VZTT01076229.1:0-11804 GCA_013400855.1 Buphagus erythrorhynchus
CTGTGTGCTGCTGGTGGAACAGGATGAGCTAGAAAGGCTTTTGCTTGGAATGTGGCATCCTTGAATGTTTATAGAGTCCTTCCCTCTGTCAGGAGGTGTGTGACCTGCATGTTTCTGCAGAGAGTGATGCAGAGATCTCTGGCAGGAGAGGGCCAGTTTATTGCACAGCCAGAGGCAACAGGTGCTCTGGGCTTTCTGCTTCCTTGGCAAGCACTGCACTTGCTGAGGAATGCCATTTCAGTGTGACTACGTTAAGCTGTTATTCCCTCTTTTTGTCTGTGTCTTAAGCAAAATAATTAAACCTTTGCACCATTGGAGTTCACCAGTTTGAAGTCACAAATTTGGGGAAGCATTTTTCATAGCATAAGTAAGCACTGGTTCAATTTTCCTGGTTGTGTATAACCAGACTACTTCAGAACTGTTCAGCTCAGTGCCAGAGTGGTGACAACAAACGTACCACAAAGGCTGCAAAATCCAAGCTTCACATGTGCTCTGTAGTGCTGCATGCCTGCAGTGCACTTTCAGATGTCCTTTTAGTATCTTGATTAAAAGGAAACGCTTGTGCTGAATATGACTAAAATGTAGTTCCAGCAGCTAATGCTGCTGATATCTGCTGGCCAGATCCTCTGGTGGTTAACTCCTGGGTGTTAAAACAAGGCCCTCTGGAACTGAGGGCTCTGTATAAACTGCCAGAAAACATCATGATCTTTTAGTGCTCTCTGGAGAGCACCTAAACAGCTTTAATTAGAAAGCCTACTCTGTAAAAAGTAATGGATTTTAGGTAGTGGCAGATGTAATTACTACTGAAGTCTTGTTTATGGACTGTTGCTTGAATGACAGCAGGGAGGTGATCAGTAAGGGGAGAAAGTTTTTAAAAGGTAGCTGACAATAAGCAGAAACCTTTGACATGTGAGCAGTTGTGGAAGGGCTCCCTGCTCCTTCCAAGAGCCTGGCTCTGTGGAAAACCCCTGGATTAATCTGTCTTTGAGAACAAATACATGGTTCACTAGCAGTCAGAAGTTGTGCACAGTTGCTTGCACTGGCAGATTCTTTTGTTAGAATGCAGAAGTGACACCAAGTCATACAGAGCTGATGCTAAAACTGCAAAGGGTGGTACTGTAAAAGCAGCAGCTCAGGCCTCTCAACAGAACTAAGAGACTTCGGTGGCTGAGGGCATTTCCTCCCACTGGGTGTCTGCAAGCATCAAGGCGTGTTTGCATTTGGGTAAGGCCTGATCAGAAATGTAATGTCTGTCAGGCAGAAGTCTGGGTAGCTGATGGTCATCACTGCCTTGTATTTAAGTGATCCAACTTGTATCTCTAAAAAATGGAAAAAAAAAGCACACGTTCTAAAATTCTACCTGGATTGGGCACAGTAATGATCTCTGCTGTTTCCTGGGCTTCTAGATCAGATGTTTATCATGGTGTCCCTAATTAATACCATAATATCTATTTTTAGTCTTCTGGTCCTGAAACCTAGAAATGTTGACCAGTATGATGTCTATGTTATTGTGAAGGGCTCTGCTTTGTTTCTGATTTACCAGTTGGACAGGTGGACAGTATCTGTACTGAACAGGGAATAGTTTTGCTTGAATCCTCAAGAAACCCCAGGAATCCTGAACCAAGTCTCTGAGAGTCCTGAGTCTAGAAGTGGGAGGTGGCAGAGAAGCTGTAACAGTTTCTGGAGTCATTGCAAACCAGAGGCTGCTTCTGGGAAAGAGAAATGAGAGTTGAGAGTATTGTGCTGGCTTTGGGTGAGTGTTTCAGTTTGCAGCCCAACCCAGCTGTTTCCATTCTGTGTGTCCTCTGTACCTATTTGAGCATCTGCTACAAGTGAGGAATAATCCCTTCCCAGCTACTGAGCTTGGATTATATCCCTTAAGGGTATGGAGTGACAGACTGGTTTCTGGTAACTGGATGGGGAGCCTTCAGTTCTCTTGCCCCACTGCTTGGAGTCCAAGGAGGAAGTAGTGATGCCCTAGCAGAGAAATGCCTCTGGATATGAAGGAGCTGCCAAAGAGTTAAGATGGCGTGGTGACCTGGGAAAGCCTTGGGTTGGATGCCTGCTGAGGTAAAAGGACAAGCTTGGGGCCTGGAGATGGATGATTAATTCCTTTGCTCTGCACAGCTTTCATGTGAACATGAGGAGGTTGGTCCCTATTCCTGTTGGTAGGATGGTGTAGGAGAGATGGTGGCACGAAAGGTCCTGTGTGCGGAGCTGCTGGTGCTGCAGAGCAGGTGCTTGTATATATCAGGGGTTGGTGTGAGACATGTGCTGTGGATGCCCACTGAGTCAGTGTTTTACAGGGCTGTGCTGACAGGAGTGAGGTTTCCTGCTTCCCCCATTCAGGGGACAAATGCTACTCCAGCACTTTTTGTCAGGAAACACTCCCTCCTCCTGAAGTCAGACAGCGTGAATGTTCCCTTTGTAGTCTGAGCCATAATTCTGTAATCCTAAAGGTCTCTGACCTGGAATTAGGAGCCCACAGTGACCTTCACAGGACTAGAGCAGACCAGGGGTCTTATAATCCTTGGTTTCATATAGCTCCAGGTCCTATTTGCAGTTTGTGCAGGGTGCCAGGAGACACATGCTTATGACATGTTAACTGCATTAATCTGACCAAGCAGGACCACCTTATGTTCGTGCTTATCTGTCTTCTGTGTAGGCAACTACTAGGCATGGAGGGGCCTAGACAACATCTAATCATGGGTTACTTTCTCCACAAGACTTAGTGAGAAAGCTCACAAATTCAGGACTGTCTGATTTGTGTAATCCTTTCTTTAGTTTAGCTTAGAGGAAACAGTTTCCTTTGGTTTATTGTACTTTCCAGACTCAGCAGTTTGTATTGTTAGCATTGCTGATCCTGTCTGGACAGCAAATAGAAGTAAGCAGGATGTAAAACACTGGGGTCTGCATCTTGCTGCTTTGGCTGGTGGTGTTACCTGACTGGTAAATGGGAAGCACCAACCAACTTGCCTTTCATTTGGCAACAGTGAGCTGTGCTCACAGCGAAACTGTTGCCTGACTGGTGGCCTTCTACTTGTCCTTCCTACAGTGCCTGAACGGGGCAGCTTCTGCCCAAACCCATGTCAGTAACCTCTGAACCGTGCACCTCTGTTTGGCCTGTGCCTTCCTAGCAAGGACCAGAATTGCCTGCCTGTATGGAACATAATAGTTTGTCCTAAGTTGTGACTGCGGGGAAATGATTACTGTTGGAGTCCCACCATGTCCTGTGGGATGTGAACAGTGCCTGGGACTGCTAGGAACTGTGCTCCAGGGCATGCTCTGTAGGTGTGCTCACTGCCAAGCAATGGCAAGTATGGGCTAAAAGTCTTCTGTCCTTTCCATCTTCTGGGAAGCCTAATGTGCTGCATGCAAGGTTGTTCCATAGTTGTAAGGCATAAAAAGTTTTATCTATTACTTATCTCCTTTTAATTCTAGCTAACAGTGAAGATGCAGCAGATAGAAGTGTTCTTAGCATGGCTGGAGGGTGCAGTGGCTGGGGTGTCCCTCACTTATGCGTAGGCAGTCTGATCGCAGGGGGGAGCAGTGGCAGGGGCAAATGCTCCCTGTCCTAGCAGCTGTGTCCTCTGCAGGCAGCCAGAGAGACTTGTCACATACCAGATCTGGGCTGCTGGAGTGCTGGAGATGGCCAGCCTAGGGGGAGGCAGCTTCAAAAGCCTTTTGGAAGGAAGGCTTCACCTTATAACAGGCAGCCTATCAGCAGTTCTTAGGCAGCTTTAGAGGGGCTTCAGGCAGCATTTAGCCATCTGTGGTAGGATAGGATTTCTCAGGTCCTGGCACCATTTGCCTGTGGACTTGGGTGTTGAAACTTAGTGTACACAGCAGTGGTAGGAGCAGGCTCCTGGCTGGTGTGGTCTGTGCTGCAGAGTGGTGAGATAGCAGTCCTGGTGCAGTCCTCTAGCCTGCTTTTCTGAGAGGCCTTCAGAATTATCTCCAAAGGATAACCTCAGCATTCCTCCTGCCTCTGACGGTTGCTCTAAAGCAAACTTCCTATGTTGTGACCTTGATCTCTGGTGGTTTCTCCCTTATGCAGAAAATAGCAATGATCTGTTAGGCTGCAGCAAGGAAGGGCCTCTTAGAAGACAGTCTTCATGTGTCAGCTGGAGGATCTTCTACTGAGAAGGTTATTCCACTGCTCTTTAAAAGTTTGAGTATGCTTGAAATTATGGTCTGGGTCTAGGCTGTTGGAATGAATGAAGAAATAAACCCCCAGAGGAAGTTGCCAGCTCAGTTTAAGGCTCTTTGAAGCATTGGGAAAGGAATTCTGGTCAGATGTGTGTTCCTGAAGGCAGAGGTGTAGTGCAGTGTGGTTCTTGTTCATGGCTGATGATCAGTCAGCTTCACTAAACCTACTTGATGCTCAATCAGGGATTATTCTGTGAATTCTCTTGCAGCTGAGGTCTGTATCTGTAGACCTGAATGTTGATCCTTCTCTCCAAATTGATATCCCTGATGCCCTAAGTGAAAAGGACAGAGTGAAGTTCACTGTGCACACTAAGGTAAGGTCATGGGCAAAAAGAGGCTGTACAAGTAATAGATGTATTTGCAGTACATATGCCTGCAAAGATGGGCTTGGCAATGAAGAAAATCTAATTAGATGGAGATTTTCTACTTAAAGGTGGCCTGAGGATGTGTATATATATGCAGAAACTTCAGATTTTTTAGGGTTTGAACTCTCTAAACAGAGACAAGTAGCTGATGGTTAGGTTGGCTTTGGTGGGGGGGTAGGGAGTGAGCTACTGTGAAATGTCACAAAGCAAACTGCATTAATACTGTTCTACAACAGTACTTTTTTTTCTAACAGTCTCCTTAGTGGTGCTGTTGAAAAAGTGCCAGCTCAGCTAAAAGGGAGTGGGCAAGGCCCTTAGTAAGCAGAATAGCTTCCTTTGGAAATGGACAGAGCTGTTTCTAAAAGCACTGATTTACAAAACAGTAGGGCTTCTATATATTCTCTTCCAGACTACACTGCCAGCTTTTCAAAGCCCTGAGTTTTCAGTTACAAGGCAGCATGAAGACTTTTTGTGGTTACATGATACACTCACTGAAACTGAAGAGTATGCAGGACTCATTGTAAGTACTTCCTAAAGAATGTGATTCTAAGTGAAAAACTGTAGCAATCTAAAGTGCCTACTAATAAGGGCATGAGGTATATTTTACCAGTGTTACTGGTGTTTTGTCACTTAGGTGTTCACTATGCTTCCTGTTGCCTTAATTCCTAAACAATTTGAGTGGTATGGCATTTGTGTTAATTTTCCACATAGCTTGGAGCAGCAAAAGATGCTGTGAGAGTCCTTGACTCTATGGTGCTATTAATATCTGCCTGAAGATGGCGCACTGGAATAATCTATTAAATGTGGGCTTTCCTTCCTATCATGATTCTTTAGGAGATAGTTGGCAATGGGGTGGATTACAAAAGCTGTTTCACTGGGTTGGTTTCCCTCCTGGGGCAGGGATAACACAAACCAGGGATCTATATGTCAGTGTGCCTCTAGAATTCCTGTATCATACACTCTTTACCACACTTTCCTATGATCAGGCAAAAGAGCCTCCTTTTAGAGAAGGCTAGAAGTAATCTTGGAAAATTTTGTTTGCTAATATCCATGACTAACCAATTCCCTGCCTAGATACCTCCAGCACCTTCAAAGCCTGACTTTGATGGTCCCAGAGAGAAGATGCAGAAGCTGGGGGAAGGAGAAGTGTCCATGACAAAAGAAGAGTTTGCCAAAATGAAGCAAGAGCTGGAAGCGTAAGTAAAATGAGTCTACTGCCAAAAGCTGCATTTAGAGAAGCCTCCTGGGAGAGCAACTCATTTGGTGATAACTGATCCTGCGTGTCACTGTTTTGAAGGGTGTCTTGAAAACCCTGGAGCTGGGGAGTTGCTCAGCTTTTCCAGCTTTCAAGCTGGAAAACTTCCTAGCTAAAGAGATTAAAAGTAGCTTCACTGTTGCGAGCTGGCTACTTCAGAAGTCTGCAGTTGAATATTTTCATGGGATAAACTTACAGCAATGCTTTGTATATTGAAGAAGGTAGTACAAAGAGGATCTCAGTCTGTTGTTTCCTTGCAGTGAATACCTTGCTGTCTTCAAGAAGACTGTCTCATCACATGAGATCTTCCTACAACGGATTGCTTCTCATCCTGTGCTCAGCAAAGATCGCAATTTCCATGTGTTCCTGGAGTATGACCAGGATGTGAGACTTTTTTCCTTGTTTCCCTTTCCAAGCAAGGCAAACTGTTAGGAGTGCTATTGTTGTTGCTGGATGTAGTCAGAATGTTCTGTGGATCTATGTGCAGCATCAGCAAGTAGATATTGCAAGTATTTCTGTGAGATGACTGAAGGATGAAAGCCTGACCTTTAGACCTTTCTCTGTTATAAATCTCACATCATTTCTAAATCCTTGTCAAGTTGGTTAGGTAAGCCACCTTTGTATGTCTTTATCTTGGGAACATGTATGGTTCAGGTGTGCCTGTGCTGTGTTGCATGGTCCTAAAATGGAGGAATGGAGGTGTATTAAAGTCAGTCCTGCATCTATTTTGTCACACTTAATTATGAGTGATAGATGCTGATCCAAGAGATGCAATGAGAAACTGAGCTGTTCATGGGAATTGGAAAAATCCATGGCACAGAATAGTAGAACTACTTGTAGCCAAGCCATGTGTTACATTTTTTATGGGTATTAAGGAGGGCTTGGAAATAGACTGCTCTGACATATGCTAAGTGTAAAGGATGTTACTACATTTCAAGTGTCAAAACAGTTACTTTTTTTCCGCCCCATGGGTATAACTTTAAAGCTGCTTTGGCCTCTGTATTACAGCTGAGTGTTCGGAGGAAAAACACCAAAGAGATGTTTGGTGGCTTTTTAAAAAGTGTAGTAAAGAGTGCTGATGAGGTCCTCTTCTCTGGAGTCAAGGTAAGGTTGTTGCTTTGTATCTTACCCTAATCTTGATTGTTTCTTGCTTCCTGCTTCAGGGAAGTTACTCCTGTCTGCTTCAGGCTTGCTATGCATGAGGCTAAGCTACTGACATTAACCTGCCTTGTTACTGCTCTCCCAGTTGAGGGGGGTAGCCTGTATTAATTCTGATTTCTATGGAAATAAGACATTGTAGCTTTAGGCTGTTCAATTTCAGTGTATAATTAAAGTTTCTGGATGCAGAACACCTGCCTTAATACCTGATACTGGTGGAGAGGAAGGAATTATGCCTTCAGGAAATGTGCTTGTAGCTTTTGTCTACTTTGGAGCTCTGAACAGACATGATATATGGGTTTCTGCTTATACTAGACAAGATCAAATACCGAAGACTCCTGTAGCTGGTCTTGCTCCAGTTTTTGCATTGTGTTGCTGCAGCAGCACTTCCCAATAAGCTTGTCCTATGCAGAGTGTCATGAAACATTACAATATGTATCATGTTTGGTGTGGATGAGAAACAAGCTTGTAACCTACTTAGTCCTTAGCTACAGTGTTGCAGCAGGCCTAGGAAATAGAATTCCAGCAGTTGAGAGTCTTGGAGGCTGTCCCATACCAACTTAGTGGCTGCTTCAGACAACCTGCATCAGTATTTGAGTGTCAATGTCATCTTCACTGCGTAGTGAGGAAGAAGTTTGCCAAGTGGCTTGGGATGTCAAACCCTTGGCTCACATCTTGTCTTGAACAGTTTTTACATAGGGATTGATGGGCCTCAAGCTCAGGCCCAGGCTATGGTTGTTTCTTTGGCCCTTCCTAAAATAGCGAAGAGCTTGTATTCTGCAGTTACTGACTTAACAGGTCATATTCTTTTTCAGGAAGTAGAAGATTTTTTTGAACAAGAGAAGACTTTTCTTGTGAACTACTACAACAGAATCAAGGATGCATGTGCAAAAGCAGATAAGATGACAAGATCTCATAAAAGTGAATCTTTTCAAAGCCCTTTCAAGAGATCATGCAGTTCTGCTGATTTCAGCCTGAAAACCTTGTCTTGTTCTTGCAGATGTTGCAGATGACTATATTTATACTTCAGCTTGTTTGAACAGCCTGGCATTAGAAGAGCCTACAGTTATCAAAAAGTAAGCAATTCTAACTGTTCGTAAACATATCCTGAGTCTGGGAATACCAAATTTCCTCTGTAAAATCCAGAGGATTGAGTCATAAATGGTTTGAGTTTCTGAACTGTGATTAAGTGGCATTAAAACTTTTTTTTCTTGCACTCTTGCTGTGGCAGACCTAATGATATCAATTCACCTAACTCTGAACTAGTTGATCACTTGCCAGTTGTGGCCTAGAGGTTACTTGTGCTGATCATCAAACTCCTTCTAAACAGAGATCTCCTTGGTTCTCTTCAGGTCACAAATTGCTAGAGGCCCCTGAAGAAAGGGTTTATGTGTGTATGTTCTAATGTGCTGTTGTATAGAACTGCACTAGGTCAGCTTACACTAGGTCTGTGCTATCTTCTGGACCTTTGCACTTCCAGAATAGCAGGGGATTTTTAAGCTGGGGGAACCCAGTTACCTTTTTTGAGGTGACTTCTTTCACCTTTTGACTTTGCTATCAATTTACCAAGATCTTGTTAAAACAGGGTGTATAGCTGAATGAACAAGTCAGCTCATCCCTCTTGGATAGCGGCAGGGAAATTCTCCACAAGACCTTTATGCTCTGGAGATCAGCATTGTTACATTAAATGGTGTTAAGCTGCTCAGCTGTACCACTCTGGTAGGCTGGAATCCAGCAGATTGAACCTTTTGTCCGGGTCTTTGTCTAAATTAGTTGTTTTTGAGCCCTTGTTTGGATCTGTATACAAGAGTAAACTCCAGCCTTCAGCTTTCTGGTTTCCTGCCAATTGTTCCTGGCATTTTTCAGACTAAGTATCTCAAACTTACTTATGAATTTTTTCCCTCACTAGGTACTTGTTGAAAGTTGCAGAGCTCTTTGAGAAACTCAGGGTAAGAGAAGCTTTGCCGGGGGCAGGTGTGGGGGAGAAAAATCTGACTCTGGATGTTGCTGTTCTCTGTTACACAGCAACTAACTTTTTTTGGTTTTTTTTTCCTGTCTGCAGAAGGTAGAGAGTAGAGTTTCATCTGATGAAGACTTAAAGCTCTCTGAACTGTTGAGATACTACATGCTCAATATAGAAGCTGCTAAGGTGAGAACAGTTTTCTTTTTGAAGCTTAGTTTTGTTATGGGCAGCATGACTCACTCATGGTATTCTTTAAGAAGATAGGAAAAGTGGACCCTTGTTTTGCCTAAGAAACCTGAGACTCTTAAACCACAGCAGAATACAGAACCTATATGATAGCTAGCTGGAGCCCAGACACTTACAGAAGACCTTGGACCAATTTTTCTTTGGCATGTAAAGTGGAAGAACTCTTTAAATTTCTGTAAGTTAGAGCAAACTGAATTTAACTCTGCAGCAGTTTGTTTCCTGTCCCCTGCCTGAGTACTCATGGGCTTGCCAATAAAATCAGTAATAACTAACTAGTAGTTGGGATTGACTTCAAGATTTTGAGAGTACCTTAGCACAAATACGTGGTAACTTCTGAAGGCTATTGGAGTCTGAACTTCCAAGAGGGCTTTAGTAGATTGATGTGACTGCAAAAACCTTGCTGGCAACTCTTTTCTAGTCAAAACTTGATTTGACAGGGGATGACTATGCTGCAGAAAAGGTATCTAGGTACAACCTACTGGATCTCTTCATCTAGTGTCTCTACCCTTAATGTCAGGCACCCCAGAACATCAACTACAGCCTCTCTCAGTGGGGTGTACTGTTATTTAGATATCACAACTATACTTCTGTTGCATTAGGAAGGGATTTGCTCAGAGACCTGTACTATTACTCCTGTCTAGATCAGTGCAGTGCTTCAGCCAAACTGTCAGATCTCCAACAAATTAAATATCTGCTGGAAGTAGGCTGAGAGAATTCAGAAAGTGCTTTTTATTTTTAGTGGAGAGATCCGCCTTACAGCAGGATAAACTGCTTTAAGGGAAGAAACTATGCCTATAGTAGACCTTAGACTTTCTTCAGGCATAACTGGCTGTCCTGGAAATGTAGTGCTGCATTGTGAAAGGCTGCCAAGAGCAGGCTGTAATAGCTTGTTGGAAAAAGCAGAATCTAATGCTGAAAGAAGTGAAACCTCCTGCTGTTAAGGTGGTTGCAAACTCAGTTTGGGAAGTAGTCCTGCTAAGGCTCTGGTGTGCTATTTCTGTCTATTCAGGATCTTCTGTACAGACGAACCAGGGCTCTTGTTGACTATGAGAACTCTAACAAAGCTCTAGACAAAGCCAGATTAAAGAGCAAGGACATCAGGCTGGCTGAGGCACATCAACAGGATTGCTGTCAGAAGTTTGAAAATATTTCAGAATCTGCTAAACAAGGTAAAACAGGCTTTGCTGTACTGATGCTTAAAGGAGAGCTTAATGCAGTCAAGGTCTCCATCTGACCTTCAGTTACTGAAGGCTCCTGGACAAAATAGTGTGGACATCCCAAGGACAGTAGAGATAGATGCAGTAAAACTAATGCAGCTAATCATTTTTAAAAACAATTCTCTGTAGCAGAGCAGTGTCAGTACTACACCAACCTTATTTATAAGCCCCTAGTATTTGCTTTCTGGACTGAGCTCAGCCTCCACGTGAATGTAACTACTAGCAGGTAACTAATTATCTCAGTCAGAGCTGTGAAAACAGGCTTTTGCTCTGTCCCGGTACAACTGAGTGCCTTATACAGAGTTTCAAATACTGATTCTTAATAGAAGAGTATATGTGTGTGTATATATATATGTGTATATATATACAGACAGATTTATATATCTGGACAATATAAAGCAGGGAAAATGCGCTGTCATGGTATACATGCTGTTCCTTCAGTGTATCTGGCTTTTATATGTTCTGGGTTCTCACAGAGTTTGTGTGGCTTATTTCTGGTTTATGCCAGCTGTCTTCCTACAAAGCTTTTCTGTCTTAAGCTGTCTGTGTGTCACGTGATGACTGCATCTGTGTCTAAAAACGGCATGGCTAACTCTTGAACCTTTTTTTGATCAAATACTGCAATCTGAGCTGCACAACAGAACTCCTGAAACATAAGGGGCATTACTGAAACTTGTCACACTTTGTATATCTCTCTTACCTTTGTTTTTTTCCTTCTCTGCAGAACTGATGAGCTTCAAACAGAAGAGAATAGCAGCATTTCGCAAAAACTTAATTGAAATGGCAGAACTGGAAATAAAACATGCAAAGGTATGTTCTCTTTGGAATTTAACAGGCATGGGTTGAGAGAAGTGAGTATTGTGTAACTGTGAGGATTTGCTGGGTCATCTGACTTCCCATCAGGCAGCCTCATCTGTGGGGTTTGACCCCTACTGTGTCTAGAGGCAGCTGCTGCTTCCAGTGCTCCTGAGTTCTGGGATAGGAGCACATCCTGCAGCTTGTGATCAGGCTGTCAATCCTTGTCACTTGGCTCGTCAGTGGAGGGGACACTGGCTTTATAGCAGTCTCTGCCAAGCTTTGCTAGGCAGGCTTGAAGGATCTGTTAACTTAGTGTAGAGAACAATCAGTAACTGTGCATCCTCAGCTTCCTTTGAAGAGGGAAAGTCTAATGTCCCAGTCCCTGAGAGTACTGGACTTTACCACAGGCAGCTGCTTTAGTGCTGAACTGAAATGTGACACTGAAAATGTGAAATGAACATGACATGAACAATACACTGAACTGAAATGTGAAATGAAAGGTCTTGACAGCACTGCTCAGTCTAGCCCACTTTAAAAGCTTCCTGTTAGCTCTTGCCCCTCTCCTTACCACAAACTGAGTTATGGTTGCAGGC
>VZTT01076229.1:12745-32956 GCA_013400855.1 Buphagus erythrorhynchus
GATGGTTCTTGGAATGAGTGTTCAAATGAAATGTGTGGACTTTGAGTCACATTGCTGTTTGAGTGGCTTGTCTGCAACTTTTACTTCCACTATGCTGCATGTACAGCATTGTAAAGTAATTTTACGTGTCCTACTAGCAGCAAGAGACTGTTTAAATCTTCAGGGCTTTGGCAAGCATAGGCCTGGACAGTCTTCTGTGAGGTATAAACCTCTTGAAACAGCTGAGCTCACACTGCCATAGCTGAGGTGGCTCAGCCCATAAACCCCAGGGCTATTGTTGGACAGTTTATTATCAGTTGGCGTATATGGATATAGGTCAGTGAGTCAGACCCTCCTAAAGGAGCTTTTGGGTGAGATGAGTGTCTCAGCCTTGCTTAATTTCATGTGACTAAACTTCTAATCATGCTCAGAGTGGGCTCTGTGGCTGTGCTCTGGGCAGACTGCCTGAAGCAGCTTCAACCAGAGAAGCTCTGAGAATAGGCAGCTTGGTGGCAGTTTCTAAGGGTTTACTTTCCTGTGACCTACTTCTTTCTCTTCTTGATACTTCATGAAAACTGAGCAGCTTGTGCCAGCCACACCATCCTGCAGCAGAGTATCTGAAGAATGTGTGAACTCCTTTTTCCTTTGTTTGGCAGGAATAGTTTCAACCTGAGGTTGCTTATAAGCACACTGTGCATATGTGGCCTCTATATAGCTGATAGATGACAGCGGTGCTTCCTATGACAGATATCAGATAAGCTCCTAGCACTTGTCTTGGGGCCATTAGTGGTCCCAAACCGCATGGTTCATGCTGGCAAAGCTTTGGTTTTTCCTAAAAAAGCATACTCTTTTATCTTAAACTAGTTCAACCTGGCTCAAAGGCTCTTCTTATTTTCTCCAGAGAAAGGGTGGAGGTTTTTTTGCCATGGCAAGCAACACTTTGTCACAATTCCAGAAGTGGCCCAGACTATGGTGGATTTCATGCACTGCCAGTAGCAGTGTTTGAAGCTAAGTGAGAGACCCTTTTTCTATTTCAAATATCCTTTTTGAGCTTTTCCACAAGATTTTCATTCTTGTGTGGTTGACACTCTAAATTCTTGACATACCTTAATCCAAGTCAAGATATTAATGTGAACAGATTAAAAATAAGTTAAACACTTCAAACGGCTGTAATTATGGCTTTATACTGATGTTGCAATTATTGTAGTTACAGTTAATTTACAGTAACTGCAAGAAACCTATAAAACAGTCTCTGCCAATGCCACTGTTGCTCTGGAAGAAACTGCTGTGTGTCAGCTGCTGCCAGCAGAGTGCATTGCAGTCATCTTCAGCGTGGTGACTTGGAAAATAAGCCCTAGCACAGCTCACACCTCTGGAGGCCAGTGGGTGGCAGGCTGCAACAGCCACTGGTTACCTGCTCCCGCGTTTCCCCTCAGGCTGAGTTCAGATAAGTCCTGAAAAGTCTGCTGCATCCCCCAGTTTCGTACTGGGGTAGATGGACAGATGTTGATACATAAGAGAAATTAGCTGTGTACTGTGTAGGCAGCCTGCTCATAAGGAAGGACAGAAATATTCCTTTAAGGCATGGAATATCACTGGATTTAAGTTTTTGTATAGCAGGGCCTTGAATAGAGCCTTAGGAGAATGAAGATGAGCTTGGGCAAATCAGTGTGTAAGGCAGGTTATCATCAATATGAAAATAAGTTTTTTAGAAATATTGCTGAGAGTTAATTTAAAAGGCTGGTTGGGGTGGGTGAGAGCAGTCTCATAGATGTCCCAAACAAGGATTAACTAATGTATATTTACTGATCCCATCTGTAAAGGCGGTTAACTTTACAAGCTTGTTCCTCTAGTTTAGGAGTTAAAAATTGGCTTTTGAGAACAGGCACAGACCTTATCACTGTGATGGTAACTGCTGTGGAAAGCCACACGCTGCAGAAGTCAGTGCTTCTCCCCCTATTTGAATGAGGGCAGAGGAAAATCTACTGTTTGGTCAAATTTACTAAGGTGTGTTAAACATCCAGCTGTAGAAAAACTGCAGTTGGGAACAAAGCCGGTCCCATAAGAGAGGCTCAAACACGTGTCCCCTTGTACAAGGCTGTGATTCCAGGTGCTGCAATAAAATGGGTTTGTAGCCATAGAAAGGGAATGATTAAGGATCAAATGTACTTCAGGAAGGAACTGATTCGCCCTGACATATGCAAGTAGTCATGATTCTAGGAAGACACATCACTGATGCTGAGGCTGGTAAACAAAGCAGAGAACATTTTGTGTGCCTTTGGGATACATAAAGCCTGGAAGAGCTGTAGGCATGTACTCTTTATGCTCTTTATTCCAATTTATCCTGCTTTTCTCCATTCCATCCTTTTTCTGCTGGATTGCTCTCTCTGTAGGGGAGCTCTGATCTGAGGCCCTGCCTTGTTCTGCACTTCTGATAGCAAATGTGAATTTCTCAAAGCATGGACTTGGGAAGGCTTTCTCAGCAGGTATTAAGTTTATGACTTGCTATCTTTTTCAACAGACTGGGAGAAGCTGCTTGTTTGTTCTGTGAAGCAGAGAGCTCTGCAGAGTTCCTGTTCGTAAATGCAGTTTTCAGTTCTTCCCTGTTCTCCCAGCACTTGCTGTGCTTGACAGCACAGTTAAGAGTGATTTCAGTTTGTCCTCCTAAACACCTGCGTCATTGCTTGGTGGCAGTGGAATATCTGAAATGGGTTTGAAGTCGACCCATTGGCAGATCACTGCTCACCAGTGAATGAGTGCAGGCACTGGTGATCCATGTAATCCCTCAGATTGTTGGCTGGCTGCAGCTTTGGATCTGCAGCTCACTGTTTACCAAAAATTGTATTTGATCTACTATCAAAATGCTGCCCGGTAGCTGAGCTCTGGTGTGGGCTCAGCTTTGCTTTTTGTTTACTTTTAATATTACAAAGCCAATGAGAAGACCCAGCTGAGATCAGAGTCCAGCTCAGCTGGGTTTTTATGCTTGCATGTTAAAAATAATCCCTGATAGAGGAGTGCTTTGTAACTTAAAAACAGACCAGCAGGAATGGTGCCTGTTTTACAGGACAGGGAATTCAGGTGGTGTGCAGAAAACGAGACTTGCCTGTGGTTCCATGGGGAGTTTATGTCAGATCCAGGAAATTAACTTGAATCTGAAATTCCACTCCAGGGCTCCTGCTGTCTTGATCAGCTGCTCTTGGAAGCAGTCAAATGAGTGCTGGTGGTTTTGAGTTTGACTGTCCCTTGGCTGTGATTTGCTGCTCTTCTGTGCAGATGTGGCAACTGTTCTGCCTCTGCTCCAATGCAGTGAAACATTTCAGTCAGTTTAAGTGACTTTTGGTGCTCTCTTCTGTGGGTCTGTTTTACTTGGCAGTAGAATTGCAAGATCACTTTCTGCAAGAGAGGCTGCTGGGGTCCTGGGCAGGTAGAAATGCATTGTGAGAGCTCCTGTGCTGGTGCTTTGGCTTCTTGTCAGCACTCAAAGCTGGAGAGCAGTGGATTGTGTGCACTTACATCTTGCAGCACCTTAACCTCTTTTAGGCAAGACTGTAGAAGTCTTCTCTATCAGTTGAGGGATTCAGTCCCTTTTTGTTCCTTGTGTTTAAGGTTGCTTTGCTCAAAAACCTTCCTGTTCCATGTGAGGAAAAGGCCCCTGAGAGTCTGACTTACTGAAATAAAGCAGGAGTAAAGAGAACTTTAATGTTCCTGTTTAGTGCTAGTCTACTGCCTGCTTTGAAAAAAATGTCCTGCTTTATTATGTCTGGTTTAGTTAGGATCAAGTTTGTTCTGCTCCCTTGCCAAGGAATTTTAAAAGAAAAAAGTAGAAAGAAGGAAGCCTGACTCTGAAACAGCACAGGTTTAGATTGCGCCTGTGGCTCAGCCCAAAAATGCACCTCAGGTTTAGTATAATTTGGTCAGGAGCTTCCAGTTCTTTCTTGAACTGCTCCTCCTTGAAGGCCTTGCTAAATAAAACCTCTTTAAGCATAAGGGGTTAATGAGAGATGTTCTAGCACAGTAAAACTTGAGACAGCAATGGATGTAGTTTCATCCTGAGCTCACTGTCACTGGAAGAGGATGGCCTCACTTCCCTCCTATTTTGTTTTTATTGCATGCCTTGGGCTGGTCCTGATGTTTGTGTGGCCTCAGGCCAAGCTGATGTAACTTGCTAAAATGGCAGTGAGATGGGCCAAAACAAAACAAAGGCTTTTTGCCAAGTCACTGCACTGAATCTGTGTCCCTAGAGCTAAGAAGCACAAAGACCTATGCAGGGGCAGCTCAGAGGGAATGGAGAAGGACACCTTGCTGGGGAGACTTTGTTTGGCTCAGCTGTGTTTTGGAGCTGTTGGACCAGCACTGGTCCAGTGAGTGCTTCCCTTCCAGGAAAGAGTGGCAAGATTACTTCTAAACCCGTAACAGGAAGACCTGGGCCATCTAAGTCCAGGGCTGTCTTCGTGACAGGGACTGTCTTCAAACTGAGAGCTGTGCCTTGTTGGAAAAAGCAAAAACCTTGTCCTGTGAAAGGTGCACAGACAGCTCTTGCTGAGAGGTGCTGGTGGTTGGTGACTTCTTCAGAAAGACTTGTGTCACCAGTGCTTGAGAAACTCCCTCTGCGTGGCCAGTGCAGCACTGGAGATTTGCCCCCACTGGCAAAACTTTTCAGGAGGATAGAAGAATGGACTGGAACCATGGGTATGGAAAACAAGAGCAAGTTAAAGCCCGCAGCTAACAGGCAGTGCCACTTTAAAATTTTTCATTCTGCTCTGGAGATTATTGGCACAGCCTCCTTCAGTAAATGCAAAGTGGTTGCCATGGAGGACAGGAAATCCCTCGTCTGCACAGAGAAAGAAAACATTGGAAACTGTCCTACTAAAAAGCACAGCTGCCTCTGTGCTGGGAGAGGGGTGCTTGCTTTTACGGAGTGTTTTCCAAAGGTCTCTGTTTTTGTCTGCAAATCTTTGCACACATTTGTTCTGTTTCTTAGTGGGCTGCTTGTGCATTTAAGAAGAGCTGGGCAAAGGAAATAGGAGCAGCTGGTTAGGACTAGTTTTAAGTGCCCTGATTAATGTGAGAAGCAGGAGGAATTTTCACTTGGAAGTAAGATACTCAGCAAACTTTCAGTGTATGCCTCTCCATTTAACTCTGCAGCTCCTCTCCTTCCTGTTTCCTTCTACCTTCCATCTCTGCCTTTTCTTGCCTGGGAGCTCTTGGAGCTGCAGACTTCTGTGCGGTGCTGGTTCTGTGTTCTCTACCTGGAATCTTTAAAATATCCTGGCTGCTGCTGCTGCTGGAGGTGGGAGCACCAGTCTGGGCCACGTGTGCAGATCGAGCAGCTGGCCATCTGTTCCTGCAAATACCCGGATGTTTAGAGCTGGCCTGTCTTTCTGAGATGGGTAAGAGGTAAGACTCGAGGCAGATCTTTCAGGACATGTTGGTGCCACCTTTCTACTGCAGGCTCTGTGGGAGGATCCAGTTCCCTCAGGAGCTGAGACTGCACAAACCTGTGGTGGGCTAATTAACACTGTCAAGCCATCACTGTTAATTAACATCACCAAGCTGTATAAAGGCTGAGCTGCCTGGATGCTGCCAACCCATGAATGCCTCACCTATCACCAGGGTTGTCATTCTTGCCTACGGACTGCTTCAGAGGCCAGATAAGCAGGTTACCACTGATGTACAACAGTGATTATTGATCACCTGTAGATACTGATCACTACTGGATCAGGAATTTCCCTTCTTCCAGCAGTGGGTTTGTCAGTTATGTAGTTCAGGTCTGATTCTGTCCTACTGCTGTCCACACCATTGCAACCCTAAGTTGTGTTTGGAACTGAACAAGAGAAGGCCATGTCTGACTTGGTGAGCCTTTGCTTGGCAGTGTTTTCTGGGTCAAGTTTTTGAGCTGATGCTCATGAAACTGGACTTGTTTCAAGGCTCCAGAGGATATTCCTGGAAGTACACTGTGGTGTTCTGGGAGGTGTTCTGGCTGGAGAGGATAGGGAGCTGTGCTCGTCAACTTCTAATTGTACATTGGTCACTGCTTTCAACATGATGTGTTAAATCAGCAGCAAGGTCTCTGAGGATCCCTCTTGGAATTGTTCATAGAGACATTGTGGGTGAATTTTAGGTACCTTTGGCACCCAGTGTGATGGGAATGGCATCAAAATCCCAGAACTCCTGTATCCTTCCTGAAGCTGCTTCAGGATTTCCCTTGTGGCTATTCCCAGCCTTGCCACAGCCCAGCTTTGATGCAGTGCAGAATGTTCAAACAACCCTCTTGCTCTGCTTCTTCTCACATTGGGAGACAGTCTTTTGACATCACCTGGCATGGCTGTGTTGACTTGACTCAACACAAGACTGATTTACACCAGCAGGGCTCCCTGGCTGTGTTTGCCCAGCCCTGAAAAAGGCAGGTTGTGACGTCTGTCTGTAGTCAACATGAGGCCACCTGATCCATGTCTTCCTTTTATGACTGACCACAAAGTGCCACCTCCTCCTTTCTACCACCAGCCCTCCCTAGGTATATTTGCACAAGTCAAGTCCCACACTCTATGCTGCTTTATTTTCCCATCAATAGCTGGGAATCCTGTGTGTTTTAGGTGTCTTCACCTTGCTGGGATGGGGTTCCTCTTCCCTGATGTGAGGCTGGGCTTTTTAAGCTTCACATCCATCTGTTGCAGAATGCCTGCTTAATCCTGGGCACAGCATTCTGGGGATGGAGTGGCACCATTTGGCCCATTGGTTTAGGGCCTGGCTGGGTTTCTTTAGGGCTACCTGATTCTCATCATGTTTCTAGTCCTTTGGCCTGTAAAATGTGTGTGGTGACACAGAAACCACTCACTGATGTCAACAAGACTCCGTGAAAAAGAAATCCCCTGCCTGGCCCTTAGGTGTGTGTAAAAGGAGGAATAAAAGGCAATAAATGAAAATAGAGATGGTCTTGCTCATCTTCAGTTTGGTTGTCAATGATAATCATTCTGGAAACTGTGTTCTTTTAGTTTTCTAGAGGACCAGGACATCCTTTTTTTAAAAGAAGGGGCTAAAGAACTTGCTTGGGGGTAAACAAATCTCTTGCATTAGACCTCATGACAGAATCTTCTTCCTTTATAGCATGGATTGGCAAAAAGGACATCAAGATCTTGGTGTTCTGCAGGAGAAAGGCAGGAGGCAATATTAATGGAGCCAATGCTGGGTGGTTGTGTGCCCATCTTTTGCATTTTGGATATGCACTCCATCTCTTTATGTCAGACATTTCAAGGGGCTCTGGAGAAGATGAATTAGAAAATCCTTTGGGCTGCAAAAAACCAAGCACAAAATGTAATGTGGCACCTGGGTGCTGTTCGTGGCTCAGCCTTCACTGAAGTAGAAGAGGGGAAAATGAGCAATTTATTTGCCCTCCTTGGGACTGTGCACATAGTATTTGTGTGCTTGAGTGAAATGGCAAGCCGGAGGATGTGCTCTGGAGGGAAAAACATGACGCTTGGCTGAAAAGCTTTTTTCAGGCAGGATAATTTGGTCTACAGAAACTGGTTAATCATAAAAGCCATGTGGTGTATGAGGACACAAGGATTAAACTGCCAGAGCTTCCTTGATGCATACAACAAGCAGGGAGAGGTACAATGCAAAGAGGGAGTTCTCTGTGGGAGACAGACATCCCTGTGTCTTCATGGAGAAATCTTTGCAAATAAACCACCTGGCTCTGTTTGGTTACTGAGCAGCTAAAAAAGGAACAAGGACACTGGGAGGACACTGCTGACTGATAGCTGGTGAGAGATAGATTGCTTTGGGGAAAGATGGAGGTGGTGACAGCTTCCTGCCCTCTTTCCTCCCCCAACTTCAGCCACAGCAGGAAGGATGTAGGAATCATGTTATTGCATGTTGGCATTGTACTGTTGAATATTCCTGCTTGGTATTCAGTAACCCGCTCCAGAGTGGGTGGTGCAGATAAGAAGGGGCCTGTAAGTGTGGCTGGGGGAGCAGGCTCAGCAGATCCATTCCTTGCTCCTGGGACAATGGATCTGGGGTCTTCTGTGGGCTGGACAGGTAGAGCACTTCTGGGGATACTGCTGGAGGTATAAAAAGGGACCGTTTATTTTAAAAACGCAACAGAGAGAAGGAAATGGGAGCTCTGAGTGTACCTCCTGTCCTCTGCCTGCCCCTCTATGCCAGTGTGTGCATATCCTGTGCCTACCAAAGCCACAAGATAAGGCAGCCCTGGCAGGAGACTTGTTTTCTGGGTGAGTGACTGAGCTCTGGCCTGAAATTACATAATCCTTGTTTAAGTGGCTGTCCTGCAGCTCTGCAAAGGCCTGACAAAGCAGGAAGAGGAGAAGTGGGGAGGTGTCTGTCCCCCAGGGGGTTGCAAAGGGAGAGCCAGTATGGTGGGGTGTTGATTCCTCACTAGTTTGGCCAGAGGTGTGGCAGTACCCCCCAGCTCCAGCACTCTCCAGCAGCACTCTTTGTGACTTTTCAGTGCTCAGAAATGGTTTCCCTTGCTCTCCCAAGAAGATGAGGAAGATGCTATGTTGGATGGACACATGTTGGAGCTGCTTTGCCCATGGCATACCATGGGGAATTGGTCAGGGAGTCAATCGATGCCCTGGGCTGCACAGTGGGTTTGGGAGCAGGTCAGATCCTGCTGAGCTCTATGAAAGAGGCATTTTCTATCCCTATAATGTCAGCCTGGATGCACTGCAGAGCATGGATACATCATGGGTACACTGGCTTTACAGAAAGCTGTTTCTCAGTGTTCTCAGCTGCAAAGCTGCTCAAGACAGGACCTTTGGTAGTGTTTGTGTAACACCTTATGTACAGGAGTCCCAATCCCAGCTCTAAGTGATCATCCCAGGAGCAGATGCTTCCTGAGCCCTCTGAACTTTTGGGGCTCTTTGCTCCAAAGAGCTGGACCTGAGAAAATGGGTCCATCCCCTTGGCTTGGAATTGTAGGAATGCTTAAAGGGAAGAGTTGTAATGCTTCAGTGAACAAGTACAGATTGAAGGGGGGATAGTGGAGAGGAGAGACAGTGTCACCCACAATGCTGGAGTAAATCAAGGATCCCCTGGCTGCAGGAATAATGTGTCTTCAATGTTCTCATCCAAGCACAGAGAGGTGTATCCCTCCACATCTGTAGCTGTTGTGTTTGCTGATGAGGCGTGTCCATGGGCCAGACACTCAGTTCCCAGATGGAGGACAAGCTGTTTGCCTGGTGGAAGGAGAGGGTAAAGAAGACCTTTGCTCTACCCTGAACCTCCCTATGGGCTCCACCATTCCTGGCCTGGCCTGGCCACTCCATTAGGCCTCTTGTGCCTCCTGGCTGGGCTATGCAGGATGTGTTCCTGCCATGTGGGTGTTTTTGCTGTGAATGATGGAGCCCAGAAATCTGATACATGAAAGCAATATCATGGCTGATTTCCTGAATCCATTAAGGATAGGGATTGGAAAAATAACTTGGCATGTTTCAGTGAGGTACTTCTTGCAGTGTAGCACTAGGCTGGGAAATGAACAGCAGAAAGTGGAGAGTGATGACCTGCGACAAGGACACCACAGCAGGTAAGAGGGGGGCTTCTTCATGTGTATGTTTTCATACTACAGGGTCTTGCTGTAAATTTGGGAGAAATATGCTCTCCCACTGAGGCAAGGCTGAGTGAAATTCTCCCTGATAAGCATCAAAGGCAGGCTGTGCTTCCCTGGCAAGCGCAACTTGCTTTCCAGCCTCAGGAAAAAGAGAAACCCCAGGAAAATGGCCTTAGATGGCTGCAAAGGTCAGATCAAAGAGGAATCCATAAATGTCCTTGCAAAAACTGGAATGAGAGAGATTCCACTCACCCCAGGGTGCTTGTACTTAGGTCTCCAAATGGTATGTAAGGGTGTTTTGTGGTCAGGTCTGGCCAAGTCTGTGTGTTATTAAATTACCTCCAGCCATGTCCCTGCTGCTGCTGGAAGTGGTGTCTGACCCATGCTGTCTCCCAGATCATGGATACCTGCAGAATGAAGCTCCTTGGCATGGGCTGAAGACACACCAGGGACCATCCTAACAGTCCATGGTTCCTCCCAGCCAATCCAGAATCTGCCTCCTCTTCACTTTGATCAAGTGGGAGGCTGGTTTGTCCTAGCTGATCTGTGTGAGGACGGGAATATTCAAACTCAGGACTACCTGGACAAGAAAAAGACTGAACTAAAGGAAGGTCTTTTGGGGCATTTGTTGGAAGGTGGTGGTGCAATTCCTGTGGCTGCTTATCTTTTTTGCAATGGTGCCAGCCTTTCCTGATGGGCAGCAGGCTCCTTGTGGCCCCAATGGCTGATGTGGGGTGTTGTAGTGAGGTTCCTGTGCTGGAGAACCTCGTGTATCACTGGGGCCTGTCATTGTTTGGCACGTTAATGGGACTGTTTTCCCACTTCAGCTGTATTTAGATCAGCATCCCAGCTGAAATCAGTCCAAGAAAAGAATATTTGTTGCTGAGTTTGGGGTTTGCCAGGTCTGTCTGTGCAGCAGGCACAGGCCACAGGTACCCTGGCAGGTCTGTTTGCTGCCCAGCTGCAGCCACAAGCACAATGTGTGGCAGAGTTCCCACCCTCACCTTGTCTGTAAATATTTGTATCCTTCCCTGGTCAATCAACAGCCTGGTATTTGCACAGGGAGAAGGCAACAGATATTTGAAGAATTAATTTTCTGTGCAGCCCGTTCACAGGAGCTGTGCAGGAAGGATTCTTGGTGGGACTGTGGGATAACAAAGCAGAGGGAGCTGCAATGATTCCTTCTGCTGTGTAATGATGCCAAGCGGCACGGTCTCAGCAATGTTCCTTTGGGGATTTATGGAGCACTGAGCTTATCACCTGCCTGCAAAATAGGAGGTGCTTTAGGCCTGAAGCACCGGGGTTTGTAGGCAGCTGCAAAGAACAGGACTCTTGCTAATGATGTGTCTAATCTCTCATCTCCTGGTGCTTTCCTGAGTCAGCCAGTCCCAGTGGTTACAAATTTACAGTTTATTTTTCTGAGCTTCACCACGAGTCTGTGGTAGCCCAGCTGCCCAGGGGCAGGACAAGGTGGGCAGGCAGCCCTTGCCAGCATTCCTGCAGAGCCATGGCCCCTCTGGGATCACCAACATTCTCAGTGCTATGGGCAGCTTTCTGCTGCCATCTGGAGCAAAAGAAGATGGTGGGGTTCTAATTTGAGGCTCAGCAGCCTTAACTTTGTGGGAGCCTTGCTTGGCAGTTCTTGCCTGATACCACCCTCCATTCCATGTGTGTGGATAAATCAGCATTACTTTGGATCCACATCATGAGGGTTGTTACCCATGTGATTTTCTTCCCAGCCTTGCCCCATCGGTGGCCGTATGGTAGATTGGATCAGGCATCTGCTCCAGTTTAAAACCCTCTTCCCTCCTGATGGATCGTTCATCATCCTCACAAAACCCAGATGT
The DNA here is from genome assembly GCA_013400855.1 of Buphagus erythrorhynchus. Taxonomy (NCBI): domain Eukaryota; kingdom Metazoa; phylum Chordata; class Aves; order Passeriformes; family Sturnidae; genus Buphagus; species Buphagus erythrorhynchus. The sequence continues at coordinate 24,140 of VZTT01076229.1, forward strand.
ATCTTGTTCCATCATACCAAAAAAGTGTCTGATAGTTTTCAAACTGTCATGGTGTCTTGATCCCACTCAGAGATGAAAGAAGGGAGAGGGATGAGGAGACAAGACAGGCACAATGAAAATCATTACCCGAATTTCTTCATCTCTAAACTGCTGCAACCAGTGTAGAAGGTGTAACATGCACCTTTAGGGCACATCTCCATTGCAGCCTTTGGTCTGTGGATTGGTGTGTGGACTGCTAATGCCACCCATGCAGCAGCGTGGAGCATGTCAGGCATCCCAACCAGGATGGCTGCTCCCGTGATGAAGCAAAGGGAAGCATCCGTGGGTGTTAATGCACTGCTCACCTCTTCTGGGGTCAAGATTTCATTTCCAGCCTTTTTCCTGGTGCTATTCAGGAATACCTACTGTTGGGGGTTGAATTTTTCCTTTTTCTTTCTGTGGAATTTTTCCCATTGTTATGCTAAGTATTTTTGGCTACACCCTTGCTCAGTTAGCTAGGGGAACAGTTTCTTTCGCAGGGGGGTGGGGGCAGGGGCTGCTCTCTCGATCTCTCCTGGAGTCGGAGGAAGATGGCCGGTGTTTCTACCTACCACCCTCCCCGCAATCCCAACGCCGGGAGCCACGTTTTCCTGCTGTCAGACATCCCACTGCTGCCTTCCCGCCTCATCCTACTACCTCCGGGCACTCTGCCGAACACCACGACCGACACCGTGAGGGGGGGAGCCTCTCCTCCATCCCTCTCACACCTGGGCCGCCGCCGCCATCACCCCGGCCCTCTTCAGCTGCGCGGGGCCTGCCCTGCCCACAGCAGCGGTAACTGAGCGCAGGGAGAGGGAGCCTGCGGCCAAAAAGGGCTGGAACTGAGTTATGCTGTTCTGTTTTGGTGTCAGTTTTTATAGCTGTGGTTATTTCTTTTGTTTGCCTTGTTAGGTATATTAGTAAAGAACTGTTACTCCTATCCCCATATCTTTTGCCTGAAAGCCCCTGATTCCAAAATTATAATAATTGGAAGGGAAGGAGTTGCACTCTCCATCTCAGGGAAGGGGCTCTTGCCTTTTCTTAGCAAATACCTGTCTTTCAAACCGAGACACCTACCCTCTCCCTGCTCAAACAAAAGAAGCTCTTTGGGAAAGATTTGCCAAATATTTCTCTTTGCAGCAACACAATCTTAACTCCTTCTTCTTGCCTCACTTTTTATCCACAACACCAGTTTGTGAGCCCAGGAGTAAAAGAATAGAGGGAAATGATCCAGGCAAAAAATAACCTGCTGAAACTGGTGGTTTATGTGTCACTCCACTTGAGAGATTGTGGCCATGGTCAGAGACGTTAGGTGGACTTCCTAAGAACTGCTCTGGGGTTTTGGGAACAGGCATATTTTGCCTGAAAAGCTACAAACCTGGTCTCAGAGAAGGGTTTGGAGAAATATGCAGCTGTCTCTATTTGCATGTCAGCTTTTGAAGGTAGTGACAGCATATCTCAGGGCAAAAAATCCCCAAACCTTTAATTACACCCAGAATTGGCCAAAATTAGTGTGAATGATGCACTGGATGGAATCTGACATTTTTCCATTTTCTGATTGTCTTGCTGGGCAGATGTTTGCCCTGGTTAGAGGGGTACATCACTGTCAGAGTCAAAAACTCTATTTTGACCTAGTGAAGGAGAAAGCAGCAGGAGAAGGGTTTGGCCTATGAGGAGGTAAGGAGGCAGCTGGTGTTTTTACTGGTAAGTCTCTGCCTCCTCCACTTGCATATTTTCACACAGTGTATTCCCACTTCCTCATGAAGTGCTCATTCTTTTGAGCATAGTAGAAGTTTTATTAATGGCTTTTCTGGGTTGAAAGGAGGGATGCTGCTCTTTCAGAAATGGCTTGCCACCTTTTTTTGCTCAGTGCAGAACAGCTGATGGCCCCTTCTTGACAAGTCTAGCCACGCTCTGCCCACATTTTTTGCCTGTCTCAGGGCACTGGGAGGAAGACTTCTTAGGGTTTTTTTCTTTTAGTTCTCCCCATTTGTCACCTTCCTTCTAGGTTCACCTTGGGATGACCCAGGTGAGGAGCTGGCTTTCTTTGCCTGAGTGTGAGCAGGGACAGCCTAGCCTGTGGGAGAAAGGTCAAGTCTGCATGTCCTGCTAAATGAGGCAAGGCCAGCCCTTCTCCAGCCCGGCTGCCCATGTGGCTTGGTTTGTAGCCCAGTGAAGCCCAGCAGTGCTCTCCCAAACACAGCTGGGGTGTGGCTGGAGGTGGTGGCATGCAGCAGGCTGCTCAGGGAAGTAGCTGTGTAACAGCCACAGGGTCACGACCACCCCACCCTAGGGCAATCAAACCTGTTTGCAAGAAGGGCTGCAGCCTTCAGATGATTTGAGTAATGGGTAATTAGGGCCACAGCAGCACAGTGGGGGGCTCAGGGCAATTCCTGCCTGCTGGAACATGATGGAGCTACAGCCACATCTCTGCCTCTGCCAGAGATTGGTCTCCAGCCTCTCTTTATTTAAAACCTAAGGAAGTGTGGAAACCTGAGAAGAGCTGGAAGTGCTGCTATTGTTCTCTAGCAGGTTTTCCTCTTCAAGAAGATATTCCAGAATATGCTGGAGGTAACATTTCCTCATTCTCCTTGGTTGCTGGGTGCCCATCCTTGAAAAAGAGTGGCGACTGGGGAGGTAAAAATCTGTTGGGTACTTGCATCTCACATCACTGGTTCAGTGTTTATAGGGCACCTGTTTTATTCTTGAAAGGGAAATTGCTGGGAGAGCCCCTTCCCTCAGCATACCACACTTCAGTGTCCCTTCAAAGAAGGAGTCCTGGCCTTGGGCTGATGTGGCTGTTAAGGGAAACAGAATATTCTTGTCCTTTTAGCCACCTGCAGAAACCATCACAACTGCAGAAGTTTGGTCAGCTTAGAAGCGTTTTGCACAGCTGCTGTCCTGTCATCTTGGGTATCTCTAACCTTGTAGGTATTTTTTCCTGCTGTTTTTTTTACTGTTTTAAGTTTCTTAGGCTCTTCTGGAATCACGTTGGAGGAGCTGAAATTTGGTTGTTCATCTCTATGGTCCTCCCATAACTGTATTCCAAGGCTCTGCCCTCCAGAATTAAGCGAGGACAGCAGTGCTCTTTTGTCACATGGTGAATCCTGTGCCACCTCCTGTCCTTTGCCATGCTCCTTCCCTGGGCTGCAGGCTGTGGTTTCAAGGCTCCTGGGAGCCACATCAGAAAACATCCCAGCCCCATGATGCAAGGCACTAATGACCCATGCAAACTCACTTATGGTTCAGATTCGTTAAATATTTTTGCCTGACTGGAAGGCCCTGTGCCACATCAGAAGCTGCCTATCTCCGTGTCCCACTGACTGCATGCTGGGCCATGGACTGCCTGTTTTCCTGCACAGAGACAGCATAAACTCCATCAACCATGGCTAACTGGGTAGAAATTAGATGTTCTGCTTATGCAAAACTGAGATGAAATGTATACTGTTGAGTGGACTGGTGCACAGATGTGTGCACAGATGCTGTGTTCCTGATGGTGGACATTCAGCCCTGGCACTTAGATGCTCTCCCTGAGCCTTGGCACATGCTGGGATGGGACACTGGTTGTGACTGTGTCTCACAGCAGGCAGTGCTGCTCCATCCCTGGATCTTCCCCACTGCTGGGAGTGGCACAGTTGAGATGTGAGAATTCTTTAAGTCCCTACAGCTTGCAGCATCTGAAGTCAATTGTTTATTTCACTGTAAAATTGTTGCTACACAATTTCACACCACAGCCTTTCAAACAGGCATATCTGTCAGATTTTCATGGTGTCAGTGCTTTGTCACATGGGATTTTCTATTTATTAAGAGCAGGACTTTTACCAAACAATCATCTCAATCACCATCTCAGTTGAAAAAGTATATCTCAGGGTCAGCTTACCTGAAGTCATCTTGGGGAATGCTTTAACTTAAGGATGGTGTACAGCCCCCCAGGATCTGTGATTATGGAATGTGGCCAGCTTTTGTCACTCTTCAGGCTCTGGCAGAGAGATGTGATCTGCTTAATTTTCATCCTTAATTTTGTTTGTGTGGATAATTTAACATCTACTCATTTATATTACTCAAAAAATTACATAGAACACCTTCTGTGTATACATAAAATCAGAGCCCCACAAGTGGTACTCTGCCCTTCCCTGTGCTCTCCAGCCCAGAAATTTGGCATGGCACGCCATCCCATGGGAGCATGAGGAGGAAAAGAGGGTGAGTGAGTCTCTTAGTAATGCTATGGTCATCAGAAAAGTCGGTCCCTGCAGCCAAACTTATACTCAGGAGCTCGTTGCCAGCCATGTGGGCAGGCTTAAAGCTTGGGTCATGTGGCGTGGATGCAAATATAGTGCTCTTGAAAACTGAGCTAAACCTGAGGGCTCTACAGTAAGTCTGTGGAGAGCAGCTGTTGTGGCAGCGCATAAATGAGTGGGAAGGGAAAAACATTCTTTCCTTGTTTCAGAGAGAGAAGAATCTCTCTTGCCTGGGGCCCTGCTGTGCAAGGAACTGCGGGGCTGTGTGTCAGGCTGTGGTTTGAATGGCAGGATCGAGGTGGGGACAACTGTCTTGGCTACAGACCTGAAAGGATGGAAAACCCCACGCCTTTGTTTCCCAGGGTACCTCAGCTGTATGCCAGCCTTTCAGACCAGGAGGCAAAGGGACAGCCACGGGTTCCAGTGCCATCAGAGCAGCAGCTGAGGACTGGTAGGATGTGGGAAGAGTTAAGCAGTCAGGACACGAGGAATGAGCTGTGGTGTTCCTTCTGTGATTTAAAGAGGGAAAAATGTGCCCTCCCTCTCAGATGCTTCCTTCTGTCCAAAAAAAGGCTAAATAGGCTCAGTGAAAAAACAGCAGATGCATTCCTCATATTCTCTGGAGTAAATGGATGTAAAAGCCTGGATTTAAAGGGGTAGCTTGCAGCAGATTAAATGCAACTCTGTAAGGAATTCACCTTCTGCAGGAAAGCTGGCTGTGGTTTCCATAGGGAAGGATGAGCTGGGTGCTAGTGAGAGAAAGATCAGTCTGTCTATGAGATGGGTCTTAACAAACACAGATGATTCCTAAGTCACCACAGATTATTAAACACAGGTGGCCAGTTTGTCTTATTTTATTAGGGACAGCTTACATGCACAGTAATAACCCCAGGATTCAGCTGGGCTCAGCAGCTACCAAACACCCTGGTTAATGGAATTAACCCTGATCCAAACCCTGTCCATGTCAATGGGGGGACTCTCTCCTGACTTTGAACATGCTTTGGAGCATAACTAAAGTGAGTTTAATGAGCTCTTCCAATATATTCTGTCATCATTCTGCAGCCAAACAGGCTGTGCTGTCCTCTCTGGGCCAGGACTGCAGGCACTTACTGCACTATTTGCTGGTGGCTGTCAGCCACTTGCAAAACATGTGTGAGGACTGGTTTGCAAAATTACCTCCATGGAGAAAAAAGCCACGTCTTGCACCCAGCAATGAGTCACAGGGGAAATCTGGGGCCTCGAGGAAGGGCAGGGAGGGGAATGAGAAAAATTTTTATAAGTGAAAGGAAAATGAAGGTAAGTAGGGAGGAGACAGGCTGAAGATGATTGCCAATATCAGTGTGATGGGGAAGGGAAGGATCTCTGGCAGACAGACACTGTGGTCCTTCCTCCCCATCTCCAGCCAGTAAGAGATGGGAGCAGCATGGGGCACGTTTTCATGGTGGGTGGATCATTGCCTCACCCTCCCGACTGGATCAGAGCTGGAGAGAGGTCCACCCTGCTCTGCTCAATGCACAAAAGCAGGATTTCAAGGAGGATTTCCTTGTCCTAGGGGATGAGCAGGAAGGTCTCTGTAGGCCAAAGAACCTCATCAGGCAGCACATACAAGCTACTCTGAAAAACACTGAACTCTTGCCCCATCAGACTCCACACCCCTTTGAGGGGCTTGAGGCTTCTGTTCAGATCTAGGTCCTGTTTGAGGGGCAGTTTCCCACTCCCATGAGAGTGGTTAGCCAGAGCATCCCTAGTGAGCATGGTTGAGACTATGTGAAAAGTGAAGGTTAGGGGATAATGTGTGGGAAGAAGGAAAACAATTGATATAGGGGGTGGAGGAGGGGATCTAGAAGAATGCTTCAGTCACTATGGGTGGCAGTTTCTTATCTCCCTTGGGCAGAATTTCTGGGACCTTCTGCAACTCTCTGGTGCAGAAGACCAAGTTTCTTCATCCCTGAAGTCAGGGCTGACTTTGTCTGTACTTTTATATCGGGGAATGAGCTTCAGGAAAGTCTCCTGAAGAGAGACCAGGGAGGCAGGAGGGTGGAGCAGTGTCACTCCTTAGCTGATAGCTGCCTTTATAGGGTAAGGATTAGGCTATTCACCTCAGTGCCTTCTGCAAATGCCAAGCCTCGGCAGGTCATTCTCCTGCAGTGCCTCAAAAGAAATTTTGCAGTTTCTCCAAATCATACCTGTGCCAGGCTCTTACCGTGCAAAATTCAGTCATGTGTGGGAAGCCAAGCTGCAGGTCCTTGCCCACTGCCTACTGGCTAAGTACAGCTTTTAGGGGGGTGTGACAGGGCAGGGTCTTGCTGAAGAGTCTTACTGGAGTCCTCCCAAGGGTAACAGCCCCTTAGTCCCTTTGTGGGTGCCTTGGAAGCAGACTGCATCCACCCGTGTAGGGAGTCCTCTCTGCCCTGGCTGCTGCATGCTCACTAATTGGTGCTGACACCATGACAGGGACCTTGTGCAGGGCTGTCTGGAGCTATTACTGATGCTTGGCAGTGGTTCCATGCAGGTGCTGGATGAAGGCTGCAGGTCAGGCCCTCACAAAGGGGCTCAGCCAGGCGAGGATTTTCTGTTCATCAGTGCATGGAGGTTCCCTGAGCAGATTCCAGTCTGATCTGTGCGTTTATTGTGTGCCTGGAATGGAATACATATTCAAGCTCTTTTCTAGATAAAGGTGTTAAAAATTACTGCCATGAGCAGCAGGGTTGGCTTCACTTTTTATGTCTGAGGAAAGGAAAAGATTGCCACCAAAATCAAGTAGCTTTTAATGTAAACTTGATGGCCAAGTGCTGACCTGCAGCAAGCTGGAACCAACTGAGAAACTACCTTCTGTCCCTCTCTTTTCTCTCTCTTCCCTACCAAGTGTCTGGCTCTAAGTAGCACATACCACCCCACAAAATCTCACACATCTCCTGTTGGGTGAAGCATTGCCCAGAGGTGGGAATACCCACATGGATTTTCCGTGGAGCACAGATAGCCCCAACAAGGTTATGAAGTACAACAGGAGTGTGTTTAAAGGAAGGGAGAGGATATGGTTTGCCTGGGCTTTTCCTTGAAAGGAAATGCCCTTTGAGAGGCAGCCTGGGAGAGGTGGATGCCAGGGCTCAGGGAGCAGGATGCCATGACTTCCAGAAGCTGCAGAGGCAGAAGGACTGCAGTGAGGTTAATTTGGACCTCTGGCAGATTGAGGGTGGCAGGGAGTGACTCAGCTGATTGTTCTGCTGTGGACTGTCTGCAACACTTTGCAGCGCTGTTGAAGGAGCTCATTGAAAGGGAAATCCAACTTTGGTCCACCTGAAATGATCCAGCTTGGATTTGCCAGATGTGTTTCAGGGGAGATCATTCCTGGCTGGCTGTGATGGAAGGGCTAAGGGATCTTCAGGCAGATTTGTTGGCATGGCTGCAGCTTGAGATTCCCAGCCATGGCCAGCATCCCCAGGGCTCTGAGCAGAGAGTGGAGCTGGGGGCTGGGAAGGGACGGCTGAGCCAAGAGCTGCTGAGAGTCCTGGATGGTCCAGCGGCTTCATAGCCCTCCCTCCCCACTGTGCCTCAGGGCTCCAGTGCATTGCAGGCTTTGTGGGCAGAGCATCCTCCTGGGAGGAGGGAATTGCTGACTTTGGGAAGCAAAGGAAAGCCTGGTTTAAAATAGCTTTGTTGGTGAGTCCTATTCCAGCCTCTGTCCCTGCAAAATCAGTTAATTCAGTTAAGAATACAGGAAGGGGGGTGTGTGCCTGTGGGGCGGGAGGGGGGGGGTGTGAAAGCTGATCTACCTCCTGTGACCAGGGAGGTCAACACTAAAATCTGTGATTCCTGTAAGAAGAACAGGACCTGTGCTTGAGTCCGGACAGGATCATGGCATCAGACAAATCCCCACTTCTTTGCCAGAGAACACCCGTGATATCTATGAACCCAGAAATGGTGTGGATTTGGATGCAGCACAGGGCAGAGTGTGGGAAACCTTCATCAGCTCCTGCAGCACTGATGACAATTTATAAATTGGTCCTTGATGCTTGCCTTGCCTTCAGATTTTCAGAAGGACATTGGGGTGATGTGGGCAGAGGCTCTCCTGTCTTAAATAACTTGGAAGAGAAGGAGAGAGGAAACGCAGAATCAGGAAGACAAACATAAATGGAGAGGATGAATCTCCTGCCTGGCACTGAGTATCTTGTTTTGCTGTGCTGAAGTTACTTTCTCTCAGTTTGCAGACTTCTAAGCTGCTTGGCTTGTCTCTCCCCTCACCTTTTGCTTTCAATTCTTTGATCTGAAAAGGCAATTACTCAGTGAAACCAGGCAGTTGGGACTGTCTTAGGAGTGTGACTCAGCCTTTGCAACAGAGTGGCCAAGGCTCCCAGCTGCTGAATTTGCACAGCTGGGCACAGGTGAGGTGTTCAAGGAGTTTATTTTTATCTCTCCAAGTCTCTTATTTCCCTCAATTTAAATTGGCTGCTGCACTTTCCTGCCCTTTAAAGGAGTGTGTACCTGGATTGCAGGCATGGGAGGGTAAAGGAGTCAGAAGTGCATTTCTTCAACACACCTCCAATTTCTGGCCCTGAGCAGG
>VZTT01076230.1:0-17375 GCA_013400855.1 Buphagus erythrorhynchus
AACCTTTTTTCTACTTCCACTTCGTGACCTTGAGCTCTAGCTTTCAGAAATGTGGAGCAATTTAGAGATTGAAGTGTCTGTCTGTCAGCTGAGTAGTGGCTTAAGTAGTGTTTGGTGAATTAATACTCATGTTACATGTATTTATTCATAACTTATTCCTGAAACTGGAAACACTGCTGGAAACACTGGGTGTGAGCATTTGGGTCCATCTATGCTCCAGTGCTTGATAGGAGAGTGGAGGTGCAGTCACATTATGAAGGCCTGTGATGTAGTGCAGACTGTTTGGCCATTTCTGTTAATGATGTGTTCTGCTCACATGAAAATGTGAACTGTATTCCCTATGAAAATGTTTTCTGTTTTTTTCCAAATCTCTTCCAGTTCCCTTAAAACCTAAGCATTTGTGGGGAAGAAAGAAGAAACCAACTTCTAGAAAAATTGCCCTATTTTTTTGGTTTTGCTCCAGAAGCTATCATGAAACAAATAGCCTGCTGCACCTGCAAGCACCTTTTTAGATGACACCTACATACTGCTGATCTGTGACAAAGTTCCTTCTTTATTTTATAAAAAAAAAAAGTAAAAATCCATGACTTGTTCTGGGAGAGACTCTGATTTAAGAGTCTCTGAAATTTAAATTTCCCTAGCAGTTTCTAAGGGGTAATCCTCCCATTCTCCCAGTGAAATGTGACTGTTTAGGAGTGAAGGTGTGACTCCTCCTGAAGTTTGGTGAAAAACATGACTTAAATTTGCATTTTAAAAACTGGTCTGACCAGCTGTGAAATAAGGCATTGTTGTGGGTTTGGCATCAACCATGCTGAGCTAACTTCCAAGTTTTTCAGCCTGAATATCTTGTATAAGGCTGGAAGCATTTACTGCTTTTTTAGCTGCTCAATCATTTATTACTGAGGTGCCCTTCTCTTCCTGTTCCCCATCTCATAATGGCCCTCAGTTAATGACCCACTAATGACAGTGGAAAATGACATGAAAGCTTTTTGAAAGACAACTGTCATTTAAGTAAATTCAAGTCTTTCACGACAGGTTTGAATTCGGCATAACTCTCTTAACATTACTTAAAGGGCTGTTCTTGGTCTGAAAAAACAAAAGTGTGTCTAAAAATGCCAGGTTTCACCACCCAAAGTCAACAGGCAGTTGGAGGTTGGATAAATCCTGGCGTTTTCTTCCCCTCATGAAGAATCATCGGTGGCTTCCCTGATGCTGCTTCAGACCTGCCATCAGTATTATTGAAAGAGAGGCATAAAATTGTTCTGCTTTTTCTCTCATTTAAGGCTGTTCTAACATCTCAGGCTACAGAGTGCTTCCTGTCCAGTCCAGAGCACTGGACAAGGACTTGCAGATTTGAATTGTCACCTTGGGCCTAGGGACTTCCACAGATCTGGTTTCTTAGGTTGTGCTGCCCCAAGTCTCATGTTGTGTTCAAGTCAGCAGTGCTCTTCTGAATGTACATTTTGTCTTGTATTCTGTGTCATGTGTTATTGGGTATGTGTATTGTAATTTTCATTGACACCAACAAGGTATTTGTTTTTTCCTCCAGTTTTGGAGAGATGCATTTGAGCATATTGCTCTCACTGGGAATAAAATCAGCACTTAACTGTTTCACAGCCTGGTCTGCTATTCCATAAATGCCTTGAGTTAGAAGATGGAGACTGGTCCCTTTAAACCTGCTGGCAGGAGAACACCGGTGAGCTTGGCTGTGCTGTGCAGAAATGGGAGAAGAGCTCCTGTTTGGATACTGCTGGTTGCAAAGTACAGGACAGACTGCAGCTGAGTTAATGGTGTCCCTGGAGGGTGGCTTTGCTGCAGTGGGGCTAAGCCAGGAAACACAATGTTCAGGGAATGAGCTGAGGCTCAGGTGGAACAAGTCTAGAGAGCAACAAGGCTAATCTAGAAGAGACACTGTGTAGGGTAAGCCTGTCATCCCATGAAGGTGAGGGAGAAGTCTACAGGAAGCACAAGGTAGCATCCACAGCTATAACACGATGACGCTTGGCTGCACTTAGCTTTCTGTTTGTGATAGGCCACGGCTGAGTTAGGCAATGCTGGGATAAAGGATAGGTAGGCTGGACCCTGTGGAGGACTCATCCAGTCATCAGCAGAGCTACAACTCTTCCAGAAAAAAACAGCTTGGAGCCAAGAGAGAGGAAGGTTAGTGCCAGGTGTTCAGGTTACTCTTGTAATGGGCTGCAGCCAGACCAGGGGACAGCAGATACCAAAGCCTAAACAGTTTCATCAGTAGAATAGCTCTTCAGGATTTGGGCTGATAACTTAAGGAAAGGTAAGTATTGTACCCCAGAAAAGGATTGTTATCTGCAGTCTTTCCCTGCTGAGTCATAGCCCCTGGGCTGGGCCTCCTTGCATGGATCTGGCTTTCTCCTTGAAGTGACACCAAAGCAAGCACCCAGCTGAGGACACCGAGGTGCTGGCGGGAAATCAGAGCAACTGTTAACTGCTCTTTCCTCAGCTGACTTGGCAGCAAATATTTGAGCTGGATGAGAGTCAATGGAAAACATTATTTTGAGGTGTGTTATCTTTATCAATAATCTCTTTGAGGCACAGTAAGTCTTTCATAAGCCTGTAGCTGCTATGGCTGATAACAGTTGCAGTAGATGGTTGAAACAGTAAAAGAAATAAGTAACCTGGCATTTATCTTTTGAATCAAAATATGGCATTCCTTTCTGACTTCTGTCATGAATTCATCACATACTGGAGTAGTATCTTTCCCTTTCCAGCTATCTGGCTTTTCCTGGTCCCTAATATGCACCTTACAGTGTCCTACAGATTATCTGGCAGATTTTATGGTTTTTACTGTGCATGATCTCGATGTGTCCAAAATTCTCCCAAATAAATTTTTACCAGGAAAAGCATACTTACAAAATTTTTTAAAAGTAAAACAAGAAATTGTTTGGGAGTAGGAACATTTTTTCTCCTTCTTTTTTGGCTGCAACATTTATAGCTCTTTAACTCTCATAATTAAACCCTTTTCTACTTCATAAACCCTTTTCTACTTTGTAAACTTGCAGATCTCCAGGAAAATGACCTGGGTGTTTCCCACATACCACTTCAAGTTTCTTCTAACCGTGACAGTCCCCTAGCTACCAGGAGATAGATCCAGGTAAGATGCTTCCAGCTCCTACAGATATTAATTAAAAAAAAAAGTTGAGAAATGAAAGCCCAGGCAAAGTTCAAAACAGTTTATTAATTCCATAAAAAATACAAGGGAAAGCCTGATTATGTTCTGCAGGGGGTTAAACTGTTTACACAGTCCTGTCAGTAAAATGCTGTATAATTCCCAGTAAAAGACCTGACTGAAATACAAAATTGAGAGTGAGCCCACAGGGGCTGTGGGCAGTTGCTCTGTTTACAGTGGGCAGGCAGCAATACTGTAAAACTCAGCATATCCATAGGATTGCTCTGATAAGGGAAAGCAGATTGCTGTGGTTCACTGAGGACTGGATGGTTCAGCCATAAACCTACTGAGCTTGATGCCAAAACTGAAGGAGTGTTAGAAGATTTCCTGCTTGTAAGTTTGTAAGATTTCCTGCTGCTTGGGACACATGTCCATACTTGACAGTGTCATGCTGCTGGTTTTTTTAAAAAGGGAAAGAAAATATGATGGCCCTTAAATTCACTGTTTTCTTCCCAAGGGAGGATCACCCCATGTTTTCATTCTTTAAAGCAAGAGTAGCTTTCACTGGGAAAGGGAGTGGGGCTGGCTTTCAGTCACTGGTGCATCAGAACCCCAACCCAGGGCTGTGTCAAAGTGAGCCCACCATGCTTATCAGTTGGTACTGTTAAAAGGAAGAGAACAGCATTTGCTGCAGTTGTGGGTGTTCATTTCCTGAACTCTGAAGAAATAAACTGTGTGTCCTTAAAGCACCACTTTCTGTAAATCTGTACCTTGAAAATCCATGAGGAGAGTTTGACCCTTGTTCCAGTTTCCAGCTTCCTTGAAAGAATTCAGTGACTGGGAAATGTAGAAACCGGGTAGGCAACATGACCATGCCTTTATTCTTCCTGCCTCACAGTAAGTCTGTAGGTTGAACCTATGCAGAAATTTGTTTTGGGAGGCTGGAGCTAAGATCCTTCTCCTTGGTTTGCTCATTGAACACCAGTGCAGTTCTTATCTTTTCCAGATGGGAGATGGTAGAACAGAAAAATGTGCAAGGAGCAGGAGGGATGTTCAGAGATGAGTACTACAGAGCATTTTAAACTCTTTTCTTACAGCAAAGTATTGCATCTCTTGGGAAAGAATGAACAGTGTGAATACATGGTTGCCATCCACTGTTTCTCAACTAGGTGGCACCAAACGAAATAGTCCAGTATCACTTGCAAATCAGCAAAAGTGGGTACTTTTTTTCCCCCACTATGTGTAGTTCTATTGCTGACTCTTTGTCGTGGGATGTTTGAGGACAAAACATAAATGCTGTGTTCAGAAAGTGGTTGATTTAATTGGGGAAAAAAATCCTCTAAAAAGTAAACAAATACAGAAAGCTGAATGCATTCCCACGTGGAAGGACCAAGAGATTTGGGGCTGCCTTTCTCAGACAAGACTTGAATCAGAAGCAGCAACTGAGCATGTAGAGAAACAGAGCAGGCAGAAGAAGCTGATCAGATATCTCTACTTGCTTTCTCTAGAAAAACAAGATGGCTGCAAATTGTGCTTTTGCTGAAGCCCTGTGGATAAGAGGAGACCACACTTGCAAGGGTCAGAGAAGATGGCTGTTGCTCTCCTCAGAGCCATGTGGCTGAGCTTCACTCCTGGACTGAGAATTCCAGTGGTGACCCAAAGCAAACCTGGTAGCACTGCTCAAAGTGAGTGAGACAGGATTTCTAATCTGGACATGTCAAGCTTGAAAACATCTGCTCTGCCCTGCTTTCACTGCATCTCAGGCTGAATACACAAAATCCCATGTTCTGGGTCACCTGGTGGAGCCACATCTTGGGGCAGGCCCTGCGTGGTCATCAGCTGCTGGGTCACAGGAGGCCAGGGAAGATAGATTGAGCACAACCCAGAACAGCCTGGTCAGCTGGAAAGTGGTCCTGTCCATGGCAGGTGAGTTGGATCTTTAAAGTCCCTTCCTACCCAAACCATTGTGTGATTCCATGAAGTTGGGCAGGTTTGATTAGGCTAACAGGACATGAGAGCTTAAGGGAGGCTGTCTGCAAACATTTAGGGAGTGACTTGGGAAAACTGCAAGATAATATTCATCATCTCTTAGCTGCCAAGCTGTCCTAAGTTTCCATGCTTCTACAACCCTGCCCTGCCAGTCCTCTGCTTGAAGCAGCAAGGGTGAAGCTTGGAATTTCTAAAAGACCCTTCAAATAGCTTAAGAAATTATTTGAGTTTTCCATCCTAATGCAGAAAGCCTTTTTCCTGATCAAATGAGGTACCAAGGTGTGGCAGGCCCATGTGTGGCAACAAGGTTCCAAGGCAACAGCAAGAACATAAAGCTTTGGGTATGAACAGGATCACACAATGATCTGAGTAACCCCTGATGTGTCCCAGCCACACTGTCTCTGCCAGGTTTCTGCCACAGGCCAGGCCTGGTCTTCTGATGGTGGTTAGCATCACCAGTTTTAGAAACAGTGAATCTGCACGCCCAGAAGAGAGTGGGGCTTTTGCAGAGGGTGGCTGCAGCCTCGATGGGGTCACCCATCTCTCCCTATCATGTGAAGAAGAGACCTGGCTAATGAGCCTGACTAGTTAGGCTTCTAATTCTGCTTTTTTGGGCTGATGGAGAGAAGCTTTAGATTACAGTCAGAAGTAGGACAGGAAAACTGAATGAGGGAGGTCATAACAGGATAGCTGGGGAGGACATGAGCTTAGGTATGAATCTTCACTTTGCTGCTGCTTCAGCCACATCCTCGGAAGATTTTATTTTCTCTGGAAGCAGCAATGGTTCAGGACAAATGTTTTTGGGTTTTTTCCCTCCAGGTTGGAGAAGAATGGAAATCCTTGTGATTCTTAGCATCTCCCCAAGGCCAGAGCTGAGAACAAACATGGCTTGTGATATTGATTGTAGCTGCTCCCTCTCAACATTGCAAGTTTCTGTCTCCTGGTGTTTGCACAGCCTTCATGTGTTGCAGGAGCATCAGGCTGAGTGACAGTCCTGGTGAGGCTTTCACCCCGGTGCATTGAAAGGAGCAAGAAAATACAGTGTCTCCCGCTCAAAAATCCCCACAACAGATGATTTGGTGAGGCTTTTATCCTGATGCATTGAAAGGAGCAAGAACACATGGTGTCTCCCCCTCTAAAGTCCTTTACAAGAGATGATTCCTTTGCAGTCTGGGTAGAGTAAAGAAAATCCTGCTGCTTAAACAGGCTATTTTGTGACAACTACTGTGCATGAATGATGGCTGGAAGGCACAGGCAGTCACAAATGGATCCATCAGCTTTTTGGGGTCCAAAAATATCATGGCCCTGGAGCAGCTGGCTGCAGCTCTTGGTGAGGCAGCAAGCCTGGGAACTGTGATTCTCCCTGAGGTCCAGCTGTTTCATCCGTGGCAGGGTGGCAGTGTCCTCAGCATCCACTTCATCCTCCATTCTGGCATCAAGGAGCCATCTCACCTTTCTGCCCCCCAAGAAGCAGCCACGCAGATTACTGCCAATGCAGATTCTACACAGTTGTTTGTCAGCTGCTGAAAGGGGAGATGAACAAATGAGCTGTGGAGGATTAGGAATACTGAAAAATTCCAGAGCAAACTGCATTCTGTGGCACCCATCTGCACTCTTGGGCCATACACCCCAGGGGAAAGGAGTGATCAGTTCCGCAGAAATCTTATGCCACCTCTGCATGGGGATAGATGCATATAGTGGGATGCTGTGGGTCATTTTCTCCCTGGGTTGAGGGGAATGCCCTGCTGAAAGGCTCCCAAGGCAATAGGTGGCTGCAGCTGCAGGCTCTCTGCCAGCAGCTGTGCCCAGAGTGGGATCTGGAGGCTGATCTCACAGCCAAGACAGCGCCATTCATCGGCACTCAATAAACAAAAGTGCCTCGCTGTTTTATCCCGGAGATAAGCATGGAGGGCATGAGATTGCTTTCCCTTGTATTGTCTGTGCTGAGCGTGGGAGCCTGTGCTGGCTGCCAAAGGAGCTGAGGCACTGCTGCCGTGGCACATGCTGGGGACAGGCAGGGAACGGGGCTGCCGGGTGTCAGGCAGCCCGGAGGCTGGAGCCTCACGGGGACTGGGCACTGTGAGATGCTGGTGCTTACTGGAGGCTGCCAGCCCTGCAGGATGTTTTGCGGGAGCTGGGCTATTGTTTAAGCCAGCTCATGACATGTTACTCATTAGAATGCCAGAGCCAACCCAGCTGCTTTAAAAGTCACATAAAAAAGGAAGAAAATTCTACTTTTTTTTTTTTTTTTTTAAACATACTTGTATGCTTTGAAAACCGGGGACTTTATTCCCACTAATTGTTCAGCATTTGAATCAAATAGCTACTAAGAAAATGTCTGCAGCCTCTTTTCAAGGAATAATAGGCAGGGAGGACAGACAGACCACATACACTGGGTTCAACAGAGATTTTGCAGCTTGAGCTTTTGGGGACAACAGAGCTGGGTTTGGGGTTAAGCTGTCCCCTTCTTGCACTTTCCAGCTGCATCCACATCCTCTCTCGCTTCTGTAATATCAAGTATCTGCACAGAAAATGAAACCAGATCTGCTTGGTCAGTGGTTGCTGGGTGCTTCCTGCCAGCCAAGCTGATGGCCAGCTGTGAATCTGTTCATTTTACTTATTCTGTTTGACTATACCCTGTATGCTTCCCCTAACGTCTCTGTGCTGTTACCTTTGGCAACACATCCCGTGGTCTCAATGAAGAACAAGATCAGGCTTGGTTGGGATTGATTTTTCCAGAAAATGATGTTGACTAGTGCTAATTACATTACTGCCTCTTCAATATTTATCAGTTAAATTGTCTGCCAGTGGTCTGAGAATTATGTCCAGAATGGCCACCAGGCCAAGGGAGCAGTGACCAAGCTTGCCCAATTTTACTTTTTTAAGCGTTTGTTTAATAACCACACTCATCAGGCACTTGGGGATTTCATTGGCAGTCCACAATTTATTAAAACAGAAAAAAATACAAATGGGGAAGGAAACTGAAAAGAGAGACCTCGTGAAAGCCTCTTTCTTTGCAGCAGACTGAACTTGACCCATGTCCTTGTAGGGCTGAACCAGCCCATCACCCCTCTGGGAGGCGGGCTGAAAGCAGTGCAGGATTTTGATAGTCACACAGGACAAGCTGAGCACAGAGCTGGTATAATGCTCTTGTAGGCACCATGATGACAACAACATTGCCTTGTACAGGAGATCCTGAGTTGTGCTCTTCACCTTGTATCAGACACAGACAGTGCTGCTTTTGAAGTTCCATTTTGTACCAAACAGTTTTAAATCTCTTTTCTGTCTGTCAGGAGAAAAAATTTCAGGTCTGAGAGCAGAGGAAACCTTGACAACCTGGCACTTGCTGAATGCGAACTTTCTTCCTCTGCTTCTTTTTTTTATCCCCTCTCTTAAATGCTGCCGGAAGAAATGGGTCCTTTGTGCCATGCAGGTTACAAAGAGCAGTTGTTCTAATGCAGCAGAACCAAAAATAAAAATGTGTGATTGCACTCCTCCTGAGATGCAGCACAAAGATGGACCGTGTTAACCTCTTCTTTGCTGGGGGATGGTAATGTCCTGCCAGCGCATCTACGCTGTGATAAACAGTAACATCTATACCTCAAGCCACACTGAGTTCAGTTCAGCTTTTGACTGAGAGGGTACAGCACAGTGAAACTCACTGATGCCTTTGCAAAACAGGGCAGAGTGGGGATATGACACCACCAATGAAAGGGGTTGGAAGCAGTTTTGCAGCTGGGGAGTGAGAAGACCATAACTCCCCGACGCTGTTTCACTGTTCCCCAAACTGGGAATTCCTGCAGCAGTGCCCTCCACAGCAGTCTGCCTGCAACCCAGGCCTTGCTGCCTGTTTTTCCAAGGACATGGTGAAGATGAGGCTGTGGGGTTGGATAGACTACTCTGGCATCTCCCTGCCCATTGCACTTGCATTTTTCTCTTGTGCTGGATGCTCATCCAATGTATGCCCATAAAATGGCCACAGCGCACAGTCTCCTTCCTTTGTCAGGCACCACCCTTCTGGAGGGAGCTTTCCACCTCCAGTGCTGTATCTTCTCATGCTTTGCTCAGCCCAGGTTGAAAAGTGTATGAGAAAAGCTGATCCCCTTTGCACCTGATGCTTTACTGGCCTCTGGTTTGCATCTTCTCACCTTGGGTTCCAGGTCCCTGACTGTGATAACAAGCTCCTCTTGTTTTCAGGTGTGTGAACAACTGCAATGTTTCTCGGCTGTTCATCATGACTGCATATAATTGTCACTCTCCTGTGTACACAACGTCCTCATTAGCCCCACATGCTCCTGGGAGCATCCTTGTAGGCACTCTTTTCTAGTCACCTCTGATTCATTGCACAGGATAACTGTGCACTGATGTTCTGCCAGCTTCCATGGGCCCTTGGTAAAGAGCTGGTTATCCCACACTCACCTAGGGCCTGGTGTATGTGAGCAATGAGGGAGGCTCTTACAGATGTATTCCCCTGGAGATCTTCCCCTCTTTCCCTGGTGGTATCACACCTGTGTATGTTACAGAATCACAGAATGGTTTGGGTTGGAAGAGACCTTAAAGATCATCTCATTCTAACCTCCTCTAGTGGACACGTTCCACTAGACCAGGTTGCTCAGAGCCCCATCCATCCTGGCCTTGAACACTGACAGGGATGGGGCATCCACAGCTTTTCTGGGAAACCTGTTCCAGTGCCTCACCACCCTCACCACAAAGAACTTGGTCATCCCAAGAGGCACAGAGATCTGTCTGGCTGCTGCTGTCCTCCTTGCCTTCATGCTTAATTTCCAAGGCCTGATGAAACGGTTGTTTTGTCCCAGCAAGGACTTGGATCCCATAATGCTCCTGAGAACTCTAGGTCCACAGTGGAGCCTGCTAACCCCAAAAACAATGCCTGCCAGTGGTATGGTGGCTTTCCTGAAGGGTGGCAGGTAGCACAGCATGGTGACCCAATGGCCACAGCGGGCCTGGTATCCTAAAGGGAATGACAGAATCACAGAATATGCTGAGTTGGAAAGGACACCCACAAGGATCATCGAATCCAACTCCTGTCCCTGCACAGCACCATCCCCAAGAGTCACACCATGTGCCTGAGAGCATTGTCCGAAAGCTTCTTGCGCTCGGTCAGGCTTGGTGCTGTGACCCTTCCCTGGGGAGCCTGTTCAGAGCCCAAACACCCTTTGGGTGAAGAACCTTTTTCTAATATCCAACCTGACTTGCCCTGACACAGCCTCAGGCCGTTCCCTCGGGTACAGACGACAGGCATTATTTCTCCCCCGTGCCTTGCCGTGTGCCGCCGCGCAGGATGGCTGTGGGCGGGGGCCGAGGGTGCTCGGGGCACGGCGGGGCCGTCCCGGCTCCCCGCGCCGGGCCGGGGGAGGCGGCGNCCGCGCCGCACCGTCCCCCGGCCCCGGCGGGAGCCGCCGCCGCCGCCGCCCGGTAAGTGTGGGCACGGCCCTTCTCAAGCCCTCCTGAGGCGCCGCCGGGGGTCCCGACATCCCTCCTGCCGCCGGGATGCAGCTCTTTTACACCGGCCTGGCTCCTGCTGCACCGGCCCCGCCGCCGCTCACCCCGGCCCCTCATCTCAGGGGTGTGCCGGCCGCCCTTCCTGCGCCCCCGGGCCCTGCAGGGCCGTCCCCTCTCCCCGCAGGGCTGCGGGCTCCCCATGTACCCCCCGCCCCGGAGCTGCGGGCTCCCCTCGCCCGCCGCCACTTCCCCTCCTCACCCTGGAGGTTTTATGTCTTCCCAGCCCCTCCCCTCCTCCCCGGGCTGGTCCCTCTGCCTGCCTGGGGGCCCGGGGCCGATCCCCCCGCTTGCCGCGGTGCGGGGCTGGCCCTTGCCGGGCCTGGGGGCTGCAGCCGCGGCGCGCCTTCCTCTGCCCTGCCCGCGCCAGGGAAATCGCTGGTGACACGTGTGCGGCTCCACCGAGCCCTTCACTGCCCCGGAGCTGCAGCTTTTTATATTGGAAGCGATTTCAGAGTTTCTCCGGGCTTCTGATTTCCGGGGCGATTCCTAGGATTCCCTGACGGCCCCGGTCGCAGTGCAGGTCCTGCATCTAAGCCCCTCTGAGCTCCTTCCAGACTCTCCTAAGCCAGATTCCTGCCTCTTTGAGGTAGGTCAAGGTTATTGTGCTCTTCATGCAGTGGATGGGGAAAGTGGAAATGTGGACAGACTGTGGGATTTCCTCAAGGTCACCCTGGGAATTGGACCCCAAGCATCCTCTCTCTTGCTGCACTCTCCGCAGCTGCTGGGTGAGGGTGAAGTTGTGGAAATCGGATTTTCCAGTGCCCCAGCTTATTTCCTGCAAGGCTTCTCAGCTTTTAGTTTATACACCTTGCCAGGTGTCAGGGCAGGATCCCAGCTATGTTTATTTGGCCTAATGTCTTCTAGCTATTAGATGTTTACAGTTAAATAGTGGGTGTTTTTACCATAGTATGTTAATCTCTGACAGTCTCGCTGCTGTGTTATGATGGGACTTCGTGGTGCTGCTGCTGCTATTGGGATGGTATCTGCAGTGATTTTGATCACTGCAAGTAACTGTGGCTTTGCTTCTCAAGAACTCGCTTCTTGGCAGTGCCAAGCAAAAGGCAGCTGAACTAGAGTGGTACTGATAAGGATATATCATGCGGGACTTGGGTGGTGGTTGTCTTCTTGTCCTCTACTTCTGTTTTGCTTTGCAGACTGTTATAAACAAAGGAGTAGGCAAGGTTTAATAAGAGGAGTTCCTCTAACCTCTTCCTAAACACTAGGATTTAATGAAGGGTTACCCCTTTGAATGTCCTGTCTGTAGGATTTTTAACTGCGTGCTACTACTTGTAGTTGTTCATACAGGTGCAGTTTTTCTCCTGGTGATATGCCCTTGGGCTGATCTGTTCACCGAGTGCCTGTCGTAGTAAGCAGCATTATGTTCCGAGGGTGGTGGTGATCTGTGGCACAGATGGATGGCTGAGATGGAAAAGGGATCAAATCTGTGTTGTAAACTGAAGCCCTGCTCTGCTCTGAAGGAAAGTCTGCAGTCCTGTTTGACGCCCAGCAATCTTGTTAATGTCTTACTAGGATGCCAGAGCCGTTGAGCATCTTCCTGCTGCTGTTTTAGGAAGGGGTAGTGTGCTGTATTAAGTTACTAAAAGGTAGAAATCACTGACAGCCTGTCAAGGCCATTTGCTCCCCTTTTCCTGCCAAGATTTAAATTTAGTGGGCGAGATGGGGGAAATGTCTGCCTAGCTGGCCAAGGTGACAGCAGCATGTGCATGTGGAAGCAGCCCCCTGCTCGCTTGTGCGTCATGTTTTGTTTTGTTTTGTAGGTCTCTGGCAGGGCAGAGGTGTGATGGAGAGAAGGGATGGAGGCACAGTGACTGCTGGTTGGTGTGCCTTGAAACCTGGGAGCTATAGGATTTGGAGCTGTGCTCTGATAAGGGAAATTTGGGGAAAGTCTTGCTTAGAAGCTGTAAGCATTTCATGTGCCTATACAGCTGTTCTTGTGTAACTGTTGTCATCCTGAGAGTTGTGAAATAGTAGGAGGGAGAAATTTCCCAGAGTAGGGCAACTTTGTTTAGAGGTGAGTAAATGTTGTGCTGTGTTTAGCTAGAATAAAATCTATGTGTAGAGCCAACATCCCTGACCAGGGGCCCAATTCTGCAGATTCCCGTGAGAACAGCTTTCCCTTGAAGGTTAAAGCCCAATCTAGGGAGCATCATTGTTGCAGGGTATGTGATGACCATGAAATGCTGTGAAAATAGTTAAATATCTTTGGCACTTCCTGAGGAATACACCCAGGGTTGATAGCTGGGTGTGCATCTGCAGCATGAACTACAGGTTGTGCCCTGGATGGGGGAAATGTCAGGAGCCCCAGGAAAGGGGCTGTGACCTGGCGCTGACCCTTTGGACAGCAAAGGGCACAGGAATACAGCAGGAGCTGATGATGTAGGAAGAAGACCCCAGACTGTCTGGGTGCACAAACTGTAAGAATATAAAAGCCCAGGAATGCTTTTGTTAGGGATCCCTCCCCAGAGGCATCAGGTCAAGCTGGTTTTGTGTCACTGCACCACGATTAAATTACTTAGAGGATCCAGGCATCTGAGGCTGCTATGGGAAACCCAGGGCTGAGCCAGTAAGGAAACCCTGTCTGACTGTGAGTGTGGGGTGTGCAGGGAGCCAAGAAGGGCACCCCTGGGGTCACTGGAGCCATCTGCTGCGGAGGGACTTGGGTCCCAGCAGTGAAAGTCTTGGAATGGGGGGAGTGTGACAGACAGAGTGGCTACTGGGTGGTCAGAAAGGAAAGTTTCCTTAACATACTCTGGGTTTTATCTGAAAAATCTGTAGCCAGGAGGCTGTAAGATGGGTGACTGATGAGTTGTTCTTTCTTCCTCAGCAAGAAGTACCTGGGTGTGGAGTAAGGATGCGTGGTTTCCATCTCCGGTCCTCCAAAGGGTCAGGCCTTGTGTTTGCTGCTGGGCTGGCAGTTACTTGTTTTACAGATGGTGGCAAGCCTCTGGACTTACCCCACTGTGGAAATAAAATGCTCCTGGAGGGTAATTGCCAGATTCACAGTAACTTCTGGAACGTGGGATATCCTTGTGAAGTCTGAGAGATGAAAGGCTTGTGCGATAGGAAGAAAAGTTCAGCAGCATTGACCATAACTGCAGAGGGACTCATGTTCCCTGGTGCTGACTAGCAGCAGGTCTGCCTTGTTCCACATGATGCTTGCTTTTATCACCTAATCCCTGGTCTCACTTGCAGGCAGGGAACTGCAAATCTTTTGCACTGCCAACTTTCCAGTGCCAGCAAGGTGTCTTGCACAGGGTGTATCTCTTAATGGGCTGGGTTTATCTGCCTAAAATCATATTGTGCTGTCAGAATGACATAAAACAGCTTTGAACTAGGCCCCAAGGGGAAAGGAGAAGGGTTGGAAAAATGCAAAATATTTTTGTTCTGTTGTTAGGAAAGCCTGGGCTGGGCAGATGATGTGTGACTAAACCAGGTTTAGAGTGGCTTGGACAAATGATCCTGAGTGCTGCAGTTCATGTGTGTTATGATAGGATGCTAATGCTCTGTGAAGGGAGTTTCTACAGTTTTCCCCTTTTCTAGGCTGTTTCAGAGCAGAGAGGTACTTCTTCCTAAGCCTACCTTTTCCCTGGCCTTCCTTTTTCACAGTGGTTTTTTTTCCCTGTTTTGTTGCAGTTTTTTGTTTTTGTTTTGCTTTTTTTTTTTTCTTTGTTTCTTTGTTTTTCCCTAGAATGAAATTTCTACCCTGCTGATGGCCCGTCAGTGGTGTCCCAGTGGCCTGTCAGTGGTGTCCCAGAGCTGAGGACCCTCACCCTTTACTGGAGTAAGTTGATACAGCTCTGGCAGACAGTGGAGCAAATTTAATTTACACCATCTGAGTTTGAACATCACGTAGGAGCCTTTGAACAACAGGAACAGTCTGATCCCACAGCCTGTTTAGCCTGTCACAAGTTTGTTAATGGCCTGTTAGGTTTCCAGTTGGATATGTCTTTCTCCCAGCTGCCTCTGCTCTCCTGTTAAAATCTGCAATACTGTGTAGGACAAGTGTCTGTACTGCTCCTTCTACAGCAACAGTGCAGGATGGGGAAGAATCTGCCTGTTCACAGCATTCTGCCTTCTGCTACTGCAGGTACATAAGGACTGGTAATTATTCCTTTTACATCCATGATGCATTCTCCTAAATCCTTAACTGTGTTTTCAGGAAATGCAAAACCCTGCTTTAATGTCCATGTTTGCGTATTCAGGCTCTCTTAGAAGTGACCAAACCTCTGCATTGCTACAGGTTGAGAGAGATGGAATTGTCAATTAGTTATCATGGCAAATGGGCAAGAGATGCTGCCTGTTGTAAGCAGTGTAGGCAGTTTTTATTTGTTACTCTTGAACATGATGAACACCATGCCTGTGTTCCATGGTGCATTTCTCATAAATGGCTGCATGGACTCCAGCCTTGCTGGAGACAGTTGTCTTGTCTGTCTACAGTCTGGAGACAGCAGGGATGTGACTGCAAGTGCCTATTCTCTGCCAGAGAGGTGTCTGAGGTCTAACAGGGCACTGTGTTTCAGCTCCTCTGGCACCATGATTTAATGAAGCCATCCTCCTTCAGCAAGGCTGAGTCCTCTGGCTGTACCTGCTTGGTTTGGGGACTGTCACTTGGCCATATCCAGCTAACAGTGGCAGCTTGCTACAGCTAACACTGTGTTGCTCCAGCTAATCCTAACAGCAGATAAATATTTTTTTCTTGTCCTCTTCTGTTTGCCTTCCAGCACAGAGATAGCAGGAAGGAGGAGGTGGATTGAGCTGTCCAATGCCAAACTGGGATGTTGCTTTAACCTTACAGTATTGATTGCCTGGTAGTTTGAGTTATTGTGAAGATAAAGTAACGGGAGGTACAAAAGCTTTGGGAAACAAGGCAAAATCCCAGACAAACCAAATGAAAAGACCTGGTCACTCTGGGTGGTTTGGATTTCTGTCTGGCAGTTTCCTCTTACACATCTGCAAATATAAAAGCTTTGAACATTTTCTGCCTTAGGTGGGCTGTGTACATGGAGGTTGTATGCTTGGGGAAGGGAGAGGCACCCGGGCAGCAATGCTTGTTTTGTATCAGAAGGAATATGATGGATTACTGTTTATTTAATTTATGGGGTCTCTGTTGATCTTAATTTAGTACAGCCTGTGGTGAGCTGTTCACAGGAATGCAGTCTTATTTTATTTTGTTAAATTTTTTCATAACCAGTACTTGTTCTCATTTTCGTAATCCTGTTGTGGGTGGGTGACTGCGTCTTGTCAAACCTTCCTGTGCCCTGCACCTTCCTTTGGCACTGATGCTGGTGTGTGGCATATCAGGAGAGCTGTCTGGATTTTTTTTTTCTTTCCTGTGTCTGAGGCATTTATCCAGAATCCAGGAGGAGAGAGGTTCGTTTTGACCCAGCTAAGTTTCCCCAAATAGTATGAATTCGAGGAGCTGCAGATGACTAAGTCACATCAAAGACTGTGCCTGCCCCACCTGGAGTTTTGACTCTTACGTTTGGGGCTCCTACTCTCAGTTTAAAAGCTGACCCAGCTATGAGGAGCTTTGTGGACAGGATGGGGAGAGAGAAGGAGAAGGAAATCTTCCCCTCTTATATAGGACAGTGATGCTTCTGCACTGAGTGAGTAACTAACTTGGAGGAGGTGTTTGGGAAGAGAGTTATGTACTTTTCTGTTTTAATTAGAGCACAAAGGTAGGGGACTTTCAGCAAATGATTTTAGTAGGAGAGAGATGCTGTGCAAGTTAGCAATTGGTTTGGATCAAGCCAGAAAGAAGTCCAGCAGCCACGATCCTTCATTTCTGAATTCAGCTGCAGCTTTCAGTGAAGCATTTTTGCTTTGACAAGAGGCTGTGCTGTGTGGTGTGAGAGCTCCGAGCAGGACAGCGCTGGTTTTTGTGTGGATAAGTGCCTGGAATGAAGCTGTAGCTTCATTGTGTGGTGTGCTTAGTCTGGGCCAGCCCATCTTCATTGCTGCTGCTTTGTCTCTGTCCTTGTCACTGGTGTCTGACACCTTACTGCCCTTAATGGGTGTGCTGCCTGCACTCCTTGACAGAGAAAAGGGCAGTTCCCTGTTGCCTGATGGGTCTGATGGGATGGAAACACCTTCTTCAAGGCCATGTACCTACCGGGAGCATGTTTGATGCCCTGTTCAGTGCTGTTCTCTTTGCTCTGTGATAGGTAGGGATTTATAAAGAAGAAGAAATGGTGCTGTAGGGACAGGCTGTGTGAAGGGTTTACTGTGAATTTAGGTCCTGCTTTCTCCTTTGCTACAGATTTAGAGTGTGACCTGGGGTAAGCAGTAAGATGTTTCTGATCCTGTCCCTTAAAATCCAATGGGAACAGCAGCACTCCAGGGGTTTGCCACTTACACACAATGGGTATGGCAGCTGAAAGTATGATCTGATCTAGTAAATGGTCTCTTCTTCTAGGTGTTTCATCTCCCTTTTTCAGTTTGTGTTGGCTTTCTCAAGGATAGCGGTATCAGCTTCATTTTCCATGCCCTGGGCAAGCCGAGCTCTTCTCTGTAAGGCAACAGGAACACTTGTTGTTTATGAAGGCTATTTTGTAAGTGTAGTAGTTTTTTTAAAGGACATAAAACTCGTTGTTTTGGCCTGACCCTTTTCTCCTGAGCTATCCCACTTGCTTTATTAGCAACTAAATATGTGCATGACCTAAGCAGCTGTTGTCTTTTTTGTGTGGGAGTCCAGGACATC
>VZTT01076241.1:0-12749 GCA_013400855.1 Buphagus erythrorhynchus
TTAAAGGTTTTTTCCAGCCTTAAAAATTCTATAATTCTGTGTTTGGAGTTTCTTCTCTGTTATTTGGAAAAACCACGTTTTTACTGTATTCTTCACTCGGGAAGCTCATTAGGGACTGTCATGATGGTGTGGCACTGGGAGAGGCAAAAGGCAGTTCCGGGAGCAAGAGGGCTGGCTGTGTCTGGTGAGAAGGAGCAATCAGCTTTGTCTGTAACAGAAAGAGGTAAAGCATTGCTGCTACCAAAAAAATCCCAGGTGTGACTGAGCAGCACCTCTCGGAGAGGTCTGAGCAGCCACAGAGCCAGCTACAGCAGCAGCCAGCCCTCCCCAGAGGTGCTTGCACATCACAGACACAACCAGCAGAATTCAGCTCATTACAGCCCTGCTGCTTCTGGATATGCATTTTTCCTGAAATGTACTTCTGCCACCGAATTGCTTATCAAATAATTAGCTTAAATTTGGTCTTTGAGTGGTTGCAGCTCTTTGGGGTGAGTGAGGGTTCCTGACAGCTTGTTCCTGTCCTGTCAATGACTTTCATAATGAAACATGGGCAAAGAAAGGGAATAAGCCAGGGACCTACAGCACTGGGGTGGGCCAGGGCTGAGCACCCCCCAGAGACAAACCCCCACACTGCTGTGGACTCTCAGGGGTCGATCAGTTCTTCCCCATATGTTGTAGCAAGCACTTACACATCCCACGAAGGGGCTGTGTTCACTGATAAATACCAGATTGCCTCAACATGGCTGTTCTGGGACTTGTTTCTGGGACAAGTTTCTTGAAAAATGCAGCTTTTAAAGATAATTAAGCACTGTTTTCTTTGGTGTGAGTCACTGAACTGCATCATGTTCTGCCTTTGCATTTTGAACGATCAGTATGATGATACTGGGAAAATATAATAATTTTGATTACCACAGCAAGAGTAAGGGCAACAAGTTCTGATCTTAAATTTCACAATGTATATCTATTACTACTCCCATATTAACAAAGCAGAGCCCTGAACATGTTCATTTTTTACCCATGCTCCTTGGGAATATTGGAATAGCTATTGTTCTATCCCAGCTCTTAGATACTACAGCTCTGCAGTTTACCAGCTCAAGCCAAATTCATATTGACTTCAGGAAACTATTAGAATATTTCAGCCAATTTTCCTCTAGCAAGAAGTAATCACTTGGGAACAGAAAGGATTAAACTCCATCTTCAATGGGGTCTAAGCGGTTTTTTAGGCACTTTTCCAGGAATACCACACTGGAGAAGCCAAGATTCATAGTCAGTCTTGTAAAAGATTTTGCATCACCAGTAAAAGCCTTTGGAAGTGAACCAAGACTTTGCTGTCATTCGGTCAATGGAACCAAATCCTTGTCACCTGTGCAGTCGTGGGGGCAGGATTTGCCTCGGGCCACTCAGGGGGAGCAGACACTCTGAATTTGGGGCACATCCACCTCAGACACAAAGGCAGTGCTCCAGGGTTCTAGTTCACATCAGAAATATTTCTGGCACAGTGATGGAGAGGCGTTATGCCAAAGCTGTTGCACAAATTACTTGGGCTTCTTTCCTGTTACAGTTGAGGGCTAATTCCCAGGCAAAAGTGGGCACTGGACTGCAGGCACACTAAAGTCCACCTCCCTCCCCTCAAGAGCTGCCCAGAAGTCAACTTTTACTTTGTGGAATTTCCATTAATTTTAAGGTCTTGTGCCTATTGCAAAGGTAAAAATCTGCCTATTAAGAATAAAAAAGTGTTAGGCATCAGAAATTCTCAAGTAGTCTTTCAGAGCCTCAGAGGCTGTGCTGAAGCATTTTCTTGTGATCTGTTAACAAATGTTTCATTCCCTGAGAATAAAGACTCTCACTTTGGCTGCTAAATATAGCTCAGACCTATAAAACCTGTACAAAATACACTAAACCCAAAATAATAAAGCAGTAGATTTGATTCCATTTCCATCCAGATTTTCTGAAATTTCCGTGGTCTGATCTCCAGCTGATAGAAGAGGACCATGATCGTCTGTGTGAGAAGAATCTGCTCCATGGTGGGAAAATCAGCTGCAGCTGAGAGCAGACTGCAGCCCAGGAGCGTTGCCCTGCTCTGCACACAGGTACCAGCTCAGCACTGCAGGACCTGCCTGCCCCCAGCCAGACATCGCTGTGGGGAGCTTCAGTCTTCCCTCCTTTGTCTTGCGTGTTTAGATTTCAGAAGGTTTCAGGGCTTAACAAGTCCTTGAAACACTTGGCCAATTGCTTTGGGGTTTTTTTTTCTTTCATGGAGTTAGAAAATGGAGACTGAAATGGGGAAGAATCTTCCAGAAAAAACAGTTCTGGTTGTTCTTAATGATTATAAAAATATGAAGATGTATAGAAGAGTTAGATTTCATATGGAAAATTATTAATCCTCTCTAAAACTTGATTACCTACAAAATACATCTGTGACAAAGCTTTCCCAAGGAGTCCAGTTAATTTCCACAAGATAAAATCACAATAATTTCTTAAGGGGTTGGTTTCTAAACCATTTTTATTCTAAGCACATTTTTATTTCTAATACCTGTGATAAATTATTTTTACCACTTTCTGAGTGATAAAATGACCAAACCACACTACTGGAATAAAACACTTTAAAGCTTACCATTCCTATGAAGTATTTTGTTTATGTTATTCAATTGAACTTAAAAGATAAAAAAATTAAAAATCACAAGGGAAATTCTTGTGTGGTTCAAAGGCATGTTCACGTGGTTTCAGTTTTTGTTTTTGCATTGAGTTAAAGCTATACTTATTAACTTGAAACAATACACGCAAAATTCTAACATATGTGAGCTGAATTTGACTCAATGTTCTGGCAGCATCGCTGGTAAGGTGTTACCCAGTACCTTATTTTGCTTCCACAGATGTGCAACTTAGAGCTCCATAGGCAATGCTGGTACCCCTGAAATAGTCCAGATATATTTAAATATAATTAAAAAACAAATATTAGGCTGCCACAACCTTACAAGGAGTGCCCAGAGTGCCAGCATTTACATTGAAGCCCCAGAGTAAACTTTGGGATGTCCTTCTGTGATGCAGGAAGGTACAAAAAGAAAGGACAAATGGGTCATCAATTACGAAATAAAATGCTGGATTTTCTTGAAGACGTGTGACTGTGCAAAGGCCATTTGTCAGTAGGAGGGACTTTGCAAAATCACCCTTCTTACCACCATGTAGTTTGAGTATGAACTTCAAAGGTCTACAGGGTATGGAGCACAGCCTCTGCCAGGGGAGAAAATGAATCCTCACAGTGTAACCCGGTGTTCTGGGCACCCCTCTGCCTCTCCAACCCCGAAACCACCAGCCAGGATTACATCCCTGGCTCAGTGTTGCCTTGGTCACACACAGGACACTGTCACAGAGGTGCTCACTAACAGCAGCCTCCAAAACTGTCCCCTGAATTTAGAGCAGGAGGAGATTTTTGAAGTGTTGCAGCATCACACAAAAGCAATTAATTGTTGTCAGCATTGGATATTCTATTGTATTCTCCAAACCTTGAAACGGGCTCCAATAGTTTCAGTGAAAATTCCCTGATGGCAGAGGAATGTATTTTAAACAGTGACCACACATCATTTCTGAGAATTCTAGATTAAGTGATAGGGCACTCCTTGCTAAATGAAAGCCAATAGCCATAAAGTGTGACTGTGCAAGTGTTTCGTGCAGACCCCAGTAGCCAAAAGGAGAAAACCCATCGGGGGCAGAATCCCCCAGGGGCTCTCCTGGCAGGGACAGCACAGCCCTGGCTCCCCTGCCCTGCTCTGCAGCCAGCGTGCCCCAGCCGGGGTTCTGTGCCCCGGGCAGTGCCACAGCCGCTGGGACACCCCCAGAGCCCCCGTGTGCCAGCGCTGCTCCAGGGGCACAGCACCCAGAGCCTGACCCTGCCCACGCAGAAACCTCCCCCAAAATGCTGCTCTCGGGTCCTGCTGACCAGGCAAAAAACACAACACAGCACAACACAACACAGCACAACACAACACAACACAACACAACACAACACAACACAACACGGTAATGAAGCCAGAGGAAGTATCTGCAGAAAATGCTTGCTAGATCATTTTCATTCATGGCAAAACTGAAGAAAATCCCAGCTCCCACAGTACACATACTGAAATAAAGGTCCAGAAATAAATTTCTGCCCCTGCGCACATGCTCTCGATACTTACACTGCCTGCCAAGTGCTTTTAGAGAAACGTTTGTATTAAAAAATGTGCTGATTCATCAACAGTAATTTTGTATGTAGGGAAAAAGGTCAGTTATGAGAAACTGACAGTTTCAACATCCAATCCAAAATCCAGTTTCAAAAGTCTAAATTAACAGCTCACATTTTTATTCAAAGTCAGGCTTTTACTACGAGAAACTGATTATTTTTTCACAAATTTCAAAAATACAATATGAAATAAAAAGATAAAATTTAGAACAAAATATTTTGAAATATTCTAAGCAAGCAGTTACAACTGACTCCCTTGATTTTCGTATTTTCAGCTCTTTCTCACATCTTAATGATACATGCCGTAATATGGATAGTGGTATTAAGTCTTTTCTCATTTTTTTTCCCTGCAGCATCCCTCTGAGTACTCTCCATAGATGCCAGAGTTTCCTATCAGCATGACTCAGACGTGCAGAGGGCTCACCCTGCAGTGGGTCAGGTCCAACACGAGGCAGCTGCAGCCCCGTGAGTAACGAGTCTGAGGAGCTGCTCTGACAAACATTTCTCATTTCAGCGATCCTTCCTCACCCTCTGCTTCTGCTCCATCACAGCGTGGCATGTCAGGGCAGCCCTCTGAAACCACCTTTGGCTCCAAAATTCATTTAGGGGCCTCTTTTACTTACCCCAANCGGCAAGGATGAAGGAGAAGGGCTCTGGTGGCAGGGATGAAGGACAAGGCTCCTGCTGGCAGGGATGAAGGGGACGGCTCCTGCTGGCAGGGATGAAGGGGACGGCTCCTGCTGGCAGGGATGAAGGGGACGGCTCCTGCTGGCAGGGATGAAGGGGACGGCTCCTGCTGGCAGGGATGAAGGGGACGGCTCCTGCTGGCAGGGATGAAGGGGACGGCTCCTGCTGGCAGGGATGAAGGGGACGGCTCCTGCTGGCAGGGATGAAGGGGACGGCTCCTGCTGGCAGGGATGAAGGGGACGGCTCCTGCTGGCAGGGATGAAGGGGACGGCTCCTGCTGGCAGGGATGAAGGGGACGGCTCCTGCTGGCAGGGATGAAGGGGAAGGCTCCTTGGCACCGTGGTGCTCCCGGGATGATGAAGGCTGTGGGCAGCCAGCCCCTGCCAGCCTGCCCCATCAGCACAGCCTTTTGGTGTCCCTTGGGGCTCACGAGCAGGGACACAGGCAGCTCTGGGGCCTCTATCTCAGAGCTGATCACACAGAGTGATTTCCAGCTCCCCAGAATGACACCGAGCTATTAAACACTGTGTGCTGCACGTTGTCCTGAGCCAGCAGCAGCAGCAACCCAAGGACAGAAGCCTAGACTAGACTACAATATGCTTCTACATTTTAATCAAGAACTAACTCCTAATCAGCCTTTCCTGTAACTCCCCACTAGAACAACATCATGGAGGGTCTAACAGCATTCTCCAAAGTTTCTTTCTGCAATTTTATTTTAAACAAAACAAAACAAAAAGTGAGAGTTGCATGGGAAAAGTGTTGCAGGTCTCAGTTTTCAAGGTAATTAAATCCTT
This sequence comes from Buphagus erythrorhynchus, assembly GCA_013400855.1. Taxonomy (NCBI): domain Eukaryota; kingdom Metazoa; phylum Chordata; class Aves; order Passeriformes; family Sturnidae; genus Buphagus; species Buphagus erythrorhynchus. Next base: position 5,698 of record VZTT01076241.1, read on the forward strand.
CTGCTTTAAAATCCCCAGTTTTTTTTTACTCAGCAGAGCAGAGAAAATCTCTCTGTTCACGGGGAAAGTGACGACTGGGATTTACTTATTTGTTCTCACTGTGAGGCACCCCACTGCCAAAGCACTCCTCCCACCCTGAGCACGCACCTGGGAAGGGCTCTCCCACACTCCACGTACTGAAACCTGCCCTTGGCTTCCCACAGCCACCACTACCAAACGTCAGAAAAAAACACGTGAAGAAATTAAATTAAACAAAGGCAGTACTATAGAAAGGGTTCCTAATACACAAGATAAGCTTTCACGCTTTAACAAACATTTTCCTTCCAAAGGACAGCAATCTGGGTAGCCCAGAACATTATGTAAGGGACATCGACAACAGAAGAATCATAAAGTTTAAAAGTCTCTCTTAATCAATGACAAATTTAGTACTTGTTGCTACAATTACAAAGATAATAGTTCCTTTATGTCAGTGTCTTTGGTTTTGCAGCTGTAAAATAGCTTTGAATTCAGCATTTCAAGTAACAGAAATTAATAGGAGGTCATTTCTTCCAGAGAAATTTTAGGGGCCCATCCTCTCTAATCATCATTAAAAACTAAATCCACAGGAGAAGAGGCACTTTACTGATTGTCAAGTGGAAGCTATTATTCATTTGATGAAGCTCTTGGCACTGTGCCATTTATTCTGCTGTAGAGCCTGCTGGTTGCTCTACTTCATCTCATGCAATCAAGGTTGTTTCTGCCTGCCAAGAGTTATTTATAGAGTGGGGGAAAAAAATAGCAATATGTTCTCTTGCTTCAAAAGCAAGTTTCAAACTTTCTAAGTGAACAACTGCCTCCCTTCTCCCTAGTGACATTCTTCTTTTTGACCCACACTTGCACAAAAACAAAAGCACTTCCCTAGATTTCATCTTCCTTGAAACATGAAAACAATTCCCATGCCATGGACGTTTTCATTGAGAAATCATCTGATTTTCTCCAGTTAAGATTCTGCATAGCCCCACAGCTCTGGCAGCAGACAGCAGCTTCCCTGTGTGCCCCCTTCCAGCCCAGCAGTGCCAAAGGGGGATGCAGAAAGGATCTTCTTTGAGGGACACCTTCACTGGTGCAACTCCCCTGTACCTACAGCGTAGGGAAATTTCCTTGATGATGGGGACACTTCTCCTGTCCTCACTAAGCTGCCAGGTTGAGGAGGTAGCCAAGGCATTTGGGACCAGGGATGCTGAATTTCTGTCCCAAAGCTTGATTCTCCAGCTCCAGACCACGTACAACCCTTAGAGCCAGGCAGGGTGGCTGCAGTGCTATGGAAGGCCTTCATATCCACTTGATGTGCAGATGACCATAAATCCCTAAACAAAAGCTCAAAGTCTGTTTTTGACCCCAAGGCCAGTTTAAATTAGGAATCCTGACATTCTTGTAGTGGAATACATAGAATCAGAAACAGTCTTTAAAGTGAATGTAGTAAAGCACCACTGGTGTTGAGTTTATGCATAAAACCAGAACCAACCCTTTATGGTTTTTGTAGTTTTTAAGAGGAGCCCCAAATAAAGCTCAGACTAAACATCTGAAAAGGAGGGGGAAGTAAATTTCCTGTATGGTAACACTAGAAGTCTCACAAATGTTTGGGAAGCAAAACTATCAAAGTGCAATTGAGTAATATTCAATTCTGATTTATTCTTCTCTGGGAAACACAAGGCAAACCATGGTCATCTCCACTTCAGAAAATATTGCTAGCCCTCCATTTCCAGAGCTTTTAATCATTTTATGCAAACAGACATGGTTATTTCAGGTTTACTCATTGCAGTTCTGATACCTTTGCTCACACAAAGTAGCACCCTATTCCATGGGTGTTCTCCCTGATACCACATAATTATTTCCTGAACTATCTCTCACTGGTATCCTACTCCACCTTAGGACTTCAAACATAATAAACAAAGCACAATCCCTGCACCAGTCTCCTTCACCCCTAGACCAAACTAACCATTCCCTAATAAAGTCCATAATAAAATCTCCCTGGTGTCTGATTTAGGGATGTCTGGGTAACAGAGCAAAGGCAGGGGCAGGTGTGCAAACAGCAAGGGATGCAGGCAGCAGCTCTGCAGGTAATCACGGAGACATTTGGGTTGGAAAAGCCCTCCCAGACCCCTGAGTCCAAGCATTCCCCAGCACTGCCAAGGCCACTAACCCATGTCCCCAGATGCCACATCCACACGGATTTAAACTCCTCTGAGAATGGGAGTTCTCAACTGCCAATGGCTGACAAATTTCTTGGTTGGTTTGCAGACTTTGGAGACTAACAAAGATGATTAAACTAGCCCTGTTTCTAAGCTTTTATTATTATTACAATCTTGTCATGAACCTCATAAACAAAAAAGCAGAAATTTTATTTCATATCATAATTTCCTAAAAAAACGATCAACCAAATGCAGAAATGCTGTTTTCTGATGGATTCTATTCCCTTCCTTCTGACCAATATAAAATGTGCTGTAGTTTAGTGGATCATTAGTCAACAGAACTCATAAGACATACAAAGAGAGCTACTTATATATAACGACTACAGAGAGACTACCAGGAAATCCTTTCAATAAAGAAAATGTTAGCCAGTTTCCTAGGGATTTTATATATAATAAGCAAAGCACATTAGGATCTCTTAATTTAACAAAAAACCCCAAATTATGCATTTGTGTAAGGACAAGTATTGTAGGCAACATTTCACAAGTATGCAAATTTTATGTAAAATATAATTTGCATACGGTGTAATACCCATCCCCCAAATACAACATGGTATAATTTCAAGGAAGAATATTCAGCACAGTAAGCTTGATCAAGAAAACACAGTTTTCTAAAATAACCAGCAAAGCTGTTGTTAAAACTGAGATGTGAAAAGAAAAGATGCATAAATCACTGGAAAACCATGTGTGCTTTGAGGATTATGTCTCAGAGCTGGTTTTCCCATTGGATGACATGCCAAACCCCAGACACCAAAATGGGTTATGCTGAAGAGCAAATACTAGTCATTAACTTTCCTGTGGTTTAATAATTACACCTCTTCCTGGGGATGTGATTAAACCACACACAGCATTAGAAAACAGAGGGAATTAAGTCAATATGCCTCAGAGCTGATGAGTAAGTGAGTGTGTAGAGTCAAGAAAAAGCTGGATCAGATGGCTGGCTGTATGTTTCCAAGGTCCATACAGCAGTGCAACACACGAATGCAATAAGAACAACATCAGTACCAGATGTAGCAGCGTTCCCCCCTCCAGAAGGAAAATGCAGCATTGCATTACAGATCAGCACGAGGAGCAGCATGGTCAGCAGAGAGCTGACCCCCCACCACGAGCCCTGCCTCTCCCAAAGGAAGGATGAGTCCTTGACAAAACATTTTGGTCTACTATTTATTTCATGGCTGATGCTGTGGGTTTATATTCCTTCCTGGAATACAGGGGAAAAGCACCTGAAATGCCTGGCAGGGAACTGAAAATCTTTAAATCATAAATACAATCAAACTGAAGCCTGTGGAAAGAAGCATTCTGCTCAAAGACAAACACTCCCGTTCCATACATGCCTGGCCAAAGACAAGCTGAGAGTCCAGACATGTGTGTTCTCTTCCCCTTCACCATGACTTTAGCACTGCAGTGTTGGAAACATTCTCAACCAAAGCAGTACTACAGCATTGTGCATGATCCATGTGGCACTGTGAGATGACATAAGCCACAGGAAACGTAATTTCTGAAGAGCTGTGTTAAGCAAACGCTCCCCCATTTCTCCATTTTTTAACTGGAGTAACTCCAGGAAATTCACTCTAGTTATGTCTGACTGGGAAGCAAGAAAGGGGGGGAGAAACAGTTTCTGTGTTCCTGCCTCTGCCTGTGAGACAACACTGCACAGCACACTGTCCATGGGAAACTGGCACATACCAAAGCATCTGCAAGGAAATAATAAACTCCAAGTGTGAGCTGGCAGGGAGGGTTTCCAGCCCTACTCTGACATGTCTCGCCCTCCCCACATTTTTCTCAGCCCACTTGCTTTCCATGACCTCACCTTTGTGTCTGAGGACCAGTGTAGCAGCAGGGGAGGCTGGAGGAGGAAGGACTGCTCATCCTGCAGCAGCCCTTGGCTTACACTGGGCAGCTCCATCACATCCCCCAGGGAGAGCAGCTCTGGATCTGAACTAGTGACCAGGAAAGAAGAGACCTTGTCAAGCTTTTGTCTGCTGAGCCAACCCAGTTCTTCTCAAGATGAGCAGCAGCTTAGCTAAAAAGTGTTTGTGGACTCCCATGAGTGAGATTATGAGTTTTTACCTTGTATTATTTTACATTCTCTGGTGAAGAGACCATTTATAACAGCTGGCAGAATTTGATGCAAGCAATAAATAACAAATTCTAAAAACCTTCCAGCTTTATTAGACCCACTGTTAATACATCATACATAATCTCTTCAGGTCAAGTGCAAATCTGTAGGCAGGGGACAGCTCTTTTCCTTGTAACGCCTTTGCCCACTGACCATGCCCTCTGACTGTGGGATGGGGACTTGTTCCAAAACCCTTTGCAAGCAGCAGAAACAAGCCAAAAAGGTTTGGCAAAGTTCAGAAGGATGCTGGCTGAGGAGGCCAAAGTAATTGGCTTTGATGGAGCAACATCAGGGAGGAATTTAGGACTAAAGCATTTCAGTTGTGAGTAATTTCGGCTCCAATGTCACCATCTGGTTTTGGACAACTCTGTAACTGTGCTGCTCAAGGCTATGCTCTTGGGAAGAGCTGGCAGCTTTGTGCCAGGGCAGGGACCCATAGCTACCCAGATGGTGTGGGCAGTCCCCAGGGAGGGGGAAATGACAAAAGTGACAATGTTTTTATTGTTTTTGAGCATTTTTCTTCAATAGTTTTGTGGTTCTCTTTGAAATATGCAAGGAGAAGGCATCTTTCAATCATTTAAGAAATCATTTTCTACTCAGTGGTAACATCCCCAGAACTTAATTGTAAGTTAACTGTGCAAACTTGCACTTCAACAGAGAAAAAAATGGAATAAAGAAATTTCCCTCCCAAAAAAATTTTGATCTCTCTTCACTTCCAAATCCGTCCCTGAGTGACTACAGTAGATACTTGGCACTACCCCACTAAAGCCCCTTGTACCATCCTTTCTCAAAATTATTTCAGCTCAGTACACATGAGGCAGGGAAGGGATCCTGGCACACATCACCCCACAGCCTCTGCATGCTGCTCCCAGGCTCCTGCAGTCATCTTCTGCTCCGCTGGAATCTGCTGAGTTCATCACCAGACCCCAGGAGAGAACACAGGAGAGGAGGAACGGGAGGGTGCCCTGCCCGAGGGTGCCCTGCCCGTGGGTGCCCTGCCCGAGGGTGCCCTGCCCAAGGGTGCCCTGCCCGAGGGTGCCCTGCCCAAGGGTGCCCTGCCCAAGGGTGCCCTGCCCGAGGGTGCCCTGCCCGAGGGAGCCCTGCCCGACGTGACCCTTCCCCCCCGCTGGCATTTGCAACACCAGCGCTGGCCAAATCACCCTGTGCAAATCACCCAAGGTCCCTGTTTATGGGACCTGTGAGCAGGGCTGGGATCTCTTCAGTGTTTAGCAGTGGTTTTCTGCATGTCTTATCTCTACTTACAAAGTTCCCCTATGATGGAAATATTCTGCTTTGTTGCAGACAGGAGCCCTGAAATCATAATATGGAAATGGAAGAAGATGCTGCCGGTGAAAGCCCTGGAGATATGTGTTGTTTCATTGGTAGCAAACCGAAATATTTTAGACCAAATGTATCCAATGCATCTTCTATTTAAATTGTTGGGGTTGCATCAGGAGTGAAATGTGTCACATCTCCAGAGTCATTGATGTGATATTTTATATTGCAAGAAGACCCAAAAGCACACTAGTTTATTTGATAGACTAGTCTATTATAAAAAAAGTTATAAAGATAATAGAAGTAAATAAAAATTATAAATATAAGTAGTAAATAAATATATCTCTTTGATAGAAAGGTGATAAATACATCATTTTTAATGAAGATGCATGCCTCTGAAATTCCTCTGACCACTGAAGCAGAAATGCAGTTTATCTCATCTTGATAGTCTAATAAGGAGCCTTTAAAAAAACAACTATTTCACTGAAATAAAGAAGTAATTTCACAGCCCTTATTATCTAAATCAAATGGATTTATAGCATAAGCAAGAGACCAGGAAGAGTATGGAGCTCTAACACTTTGACTATAATGAGTGAGCTGATCTGTACTTTCTTATAGTGAAAGAAAATAAAGAATTAAAATAAAGTCACATTTCATGTTCTAAGCTTCTTGCAGGAATCAGACTCTTCTAAAATTCAGTAGCTCTTCAGTATCTCTTCTACCTGGACTGCCTCACTATTTGCTTTAAAGTATTAAATCTTCTGTCTAATCACAGTAAAGGAGACCACTCAGGTAACAGCAGTTTATTAGAGGAGGTCACCTTCAGCCAGCTATCAGGCCTTATTCCACAGTCACACTTAACCACATATATTGCACATACTCATTTTCTCCTGAGCTCTAAGGAAGTACACAGCATGTGTGAGTGGATACTCCCACTTTGAGTGAAGCCACGTTATTCATACAGACCCACAAATGCTGACTTTAAGTGTTGACATTCACAAAGTTCTACTGTGAAACCTATTTAAACAAAACAGATTTACAATGTATGCTCTACAAGAAGGGATTTTTCTAGCAAATTCTGGGATTAGCCTAAAGGAAGTGTGAGACAATAAATTGAACCACTTTAATAAACATGTGATTCCCTGGGGAAATAAAAAATTTAAAAAGAGAGGAGTCACTGTGGTCTGCATGCCAGATTGTTTCTGTGCTTCTGCCCTGTTACATCATCTCATGGTTCCCACAGTGTCTGCTGGAATAAATGGGCAGCTCTTCTGCACCTCTCTGAATGCCATGTGTCCCTCTGGCTTCAGCAGCTCCACCGGGGCAGCACCACAGGATCACCTGAGCAGAGCTCCAGGGAGAGCAGGCAGGGACAGCTGAGCCCAGCGTGCTGCCCAGGGCGTGCTGCCAGGGCCAGCCAAGGGCACACA
>VZTT01076261.1:0-11273 GCA_013400855.1 Buphagus erythrorhynchus
GAATTGTGAAGTTCAGGGCAAGAGGGAAGAAGTGCTGCAGTGCCAGCTTGTCCTTTTTTCTTCTTGCCTACAATGTTGTGGTTGGCTCTTTGGGAAATTCATGGTGTTTGCCTGCTGTGTTTGGCTTCTGTATCCTTCAGAAGCTCCATTGTGGCTTCCTGGTTCTGCATGATACTTGGCAAAGGTTAGAGAAGTTGGAGGGGTGCTCTGGAATTGCCCAGGGAAAGTTTACCAGCTGTTCATAGACAAAAATATTACCAGACAAAAAAAAAAAAACCAAACCAAAAAAAAACCAACAAACAAACAAACAAAAAAATCCCCTTCTGTCCTTTCCTCATACCTTCTCTGTCTGCTAGCACTGACCCATGCCCCAGGGACAGTGACCAGAGCAGCCAGCTCCTGTACCTCTGGGGAGTCCCTAAGAGTGGAATGAGTCCCAGACTCTGGGATGTTCCTACATCACTGCCAGGTTGGCCCAAAGAGCTTTGGGTGTGGAATTTAAACCACAAAACCTCTCTTTGGATGGTCACGAGTGGTCATGGCCCAGCTTGGTACACCACAGCAGTAGATGGAGAGCTGTGAAACAGATTTTTCTGGGGCAGATACATTACAAGCACATGGCTGAATTTTGAGTCACCACTCAGCAGCAGGTACTCACTCTTGAGTAAAAGCAAAGGAAAAAGGCTTTGTTCAGTCTTTTACTTGGCTGAAAACTGATAGAAGAAAGTGAGATAATCCCTTACTGGGCTTTTGCAGAACTGGAAGTACATTCCTGTCCCTGCCCAATACTTACCATTATTTTCTGTTGCTTGATTTGGGAATGCAGAGCCTCATCCTGTGGAATTGTGAATGAGCTGCAGTGCTTTGCTCTGCTCCTCTCTCCATGCTTGGATAAGTGGGAGCTACATCTGCTCCTGATGCAGAACAGTTCCAGGTACTGACTGTCAGCACAGAAAAATGGGGCAGGATGAGATGGCATGGGTTGTGCTGGGTGCTTGTACCTGGAACCAGATGAGACATCAGAGAATGGTGCACATCTTGAGGAGTCATCCATGTACTCATCTAAAGAACAACAGTTATTAGCTGAAGTGGCTTTTTGTATTGATTAAGATGTGCAGAGGGAAAATTGCCTGGTAGATGTCTGGAATTTTTTTAAAATCATTTGAAGTTTGGTACATTTGGTGGAGGAGCTGCCAAGCCTATCAGCTCAGTCTGGTGAGAAGGTCAGCATGGCCCCTCCTCTCCTCTAGTGACACTCAGGAGTGCAAACTTCTCACCACTTCCTCTGTCACCTCCTTTTGCCAGTACTTTGTAGATAATAAAAGCTTTAGAGATATAAAAGCTTTATTACATAATGTCCAGAGGGGTACAGTTGAGTTCTTGCTCAGGCTCCTAGTTATTAATTTTTTCAGATTTTACATTCACATTTTCAGATTTTACATTCACAGCTTTCAAAAGTGCCTGATGTCTTGGGTGTAAAGTTTGAGATGCTGCAGTGTGGCCTCTTGGAGTGGCTGCTCATCCGTTCATTCCCAAGTGGTGGAGCCTCCTGTGGTGGCTCAAATTGGACACTCAGCCTTTGGAATTCTTTGAGTCACCCAAGTGCTGAGATCTGCCCAGTCCTTCAATCCTGACCAGCCACGGGGTTTTCTCATCTTGTTTCCCCTTTCTGTCTCTTCTGTTTTCTCTTTACAGCTTGTAAACCTGTTAATTCATATTGATTCCTTTAATTTCCAAAGGAAATTGCTCCAAGGTTAAGGCAGTACTGTTTCCTACATGTTTTTAATTAGTGTTTAACCATTGTGAGAAATAGTGTTAGGGTGAACTGGACTGTGCATGTAAAGCAATCAAACAAAAAAGGAACCAGTTAGCATTTTAATTGAGAATGTTGTGATTTTGCATACTCAGAATCTGTTTTAACTTCTCCAAATCCATAATGCAAGGGTTTTATGCCTTGAGAGCCAAACCCTTGTCTTTTTGCTCTCCTCTGGCAGCCTGTTGGTCTTGGTAGGGGGATGGCACATCAATCCTCAGGCTCTACAAGCTGAGGTGATGCACAGAGAGCCTGGAAGAAGCCCCCCAACTGTCTCATGCCTCCACAAAGCCATTTAAAAGCAAGTCCTCACAGCAAGAACTTACTAGATAGGAAAAGAGTGTGAAGCTAGAAAGGCTTTTAGTCTATGCTGCAGTGGCTCTCCTTGCAGTCTGAGCAAAGAATTTGGACTTGGACTTAAAATTTCATTAAAGCAGTTGCTTGACAGAAACCTGGCATAGCTGCTTCCACCAAGCTGCCTGTGGAAAGCATGTTGGCTTTTGCTGGAAAAACCTCTGACAAATTCCAGAAGCTACAAATTTGGCTTCTGGAAATGGTGTTTCTGGATGACATTAATTTCTTTTGTCTTTCTTGGACTTGATGGTGCTTCACAAGGATGCAGATAGACAGTGGTAGTGTGTGGTGTTTGATGTCTTTTGGGCCACTTGCACCTCTGGCTGGGGTTTTGTTTCTCCAAAAAAGCCACAGTGGCCGTGCAGCATCTGTGGGTGTGCTCTGGAGTGCATCAGCCAGCCCAGCTGAGAGTCCTGGGAAAAAATAAACTGGAGACTCTGAGTTTGGCTGGCCAGCACCTCCTCACACAGCACACTGAAGCCATGCAGCCACAGTTTGATATTAACCTGCTTGAGCAGCTTTTCCCGTGGTGCTTTTTGCTCTGAGATTTGAGTAGGTGGGACGTACAAAACTGCTCCAGTGGCTTCTTCTGGAACCTTCCTCGCTGGCCCCTGGGCAGAGCCCTTGTTTTCGTGTGGGTGGGCAGGAAAGCAAACAAGTGCCTCCAATGGTGTTGGCAGTGCTTTGTCAGCCTCTGGACCTGCTGCCTCCTCAGTGAAGCCCAGTCCTTTCCCATTTGGGGGATGAATTTTCCCTTCTGTTGGAAATACAGATTTCCTTAGCATTTTGTTTTCTTGGTAGGGTTTTTTTATTTGCCTCTAGAATTTTGATGAGTACAAGCACATTTCTGTTCTAATTGCCAAAAAATGACAAGTTCCCTGTAACCAACAGCCTGACAGACTTTAGGTGGGCTGTTAAAGCTTTTGGAGTTGATCCTGAAAGCTGTGCATCTCCGCAGCTTAGGAATGATGCACTTACATTTTTCTAACAAACACAAATAATATATTTGCTTATTTCCTACATTATCCCATCACCAGACATGCAGTAAAATACCAGAGGGCTGTTACTACAGTCCTTTCTGGTCACAGAACTCCTTTTGAGTCAAAGGTGGATTTGGATGGAGGCTCCTGTGTTGGGTATGTGATGTCTGCCCTGGGTTATATACACACATATTCATGCCTGGAAAAGTACATTTCAACTAAAACACAGCAACAGGTATTTCTAAAGCCCCTATAGATATACTTAAACTAAGATCAGGTCAGCAGTCTACTGAAAGTGGTGGCTGTTTTCATACAATCCCTGTATGGTTTGAGGTCTTCTGGATGGTCCCTGCCTTCCAATTGCTCTCAGATCCTATAGATCCTATAGATCCCAGGATACATTCCTGCTCCTGTATGAATTCATCAGAGCTGTGCTAGTGAAACTGGGGTTTAGCACCAGCAGCTTTTTATGGCAGGGGTGCATCTAGACCATGAGAGTGAATGGGGTCAAATCCCTGCTAAGCTTCTCTCTTGCAGTGAAGGGAGATGGTGAACTCCTCGCTGTCCTAGTTGAGTTTTTGTTTTGGTTTCTTTCACTGGAGTTGTTCTGCTTTCCATAAATAACCACTGGAGCAGAAGCTGCAGCTGATGGCCTTGTGCTGAGTTGTCCAAACTGTGGTCTGCTCTCGGTGTGTCCTGGGTTTTGGGAAATTATTGCTGAAAGAGCTTGGGTTTGTGATGACAAGGAAAGGGGAAGAATGTGTGAACTGCCAGGAAGCTGCTGGGAAGGTGGCACAGCTGGATTCCCATGTGCTCTGGGTGTTGCCATCAGAGCCACTGTGTTCAGGGCCAGATGCTGGCAGAGGCCACTGGGAGCATTNCCCAGGGATGAGCCCTGCAGAGTGTCTGGTGTGTGATCTGCATCCTGCAGCAGGAGTGCTTCCCACTGCTGCACATGAATCTTAATTTATACTGTGTTTAAAACCCCCATGCTGGAAGGCTGGCTCTCAGAGCAGCTGCAGCTCCTGCTGAATTCACTGACGTCACTGGAGCTGAGGGTGGTGTGAATTTTCTTGCTCCCAGCTCGATCCCTAATCATCTTGTTCAAAAGGTCCAAGTTTGGCTTCAGTGATAACAAGCTGTCTGCAGCAGCTGGCCAGGAAGAATTGCAAGAAGGGTCGTAAATTCAAGTATTTGTGTTTGTTTTATGATTTTTGATAGCTCTGCTGATTAATGACAGCATTACAGAACAGGCATTTGGGTGCCACCTTTTGGGTCATCAGGCTTCAGTGTTTGTGGATATCAGATCCAGAAAAGGCATCCTGCTGACCCAGAAGAGCCCCCTTGGATGCTAGATGGGGTTTGAGCAACCCCATGGCAGGGGAGTTGGAATTAGGTGAGCTTTAAGATCCCTCCCAAGCCTTTCTATGATTGTACCAAGTGCACCTGAACCTCCTGAGGATGGGCTGCACCCAGAGCAGAGCAAGGATGGAATTGAGCAGAAGGGAGCTGGGTGTTCAGAGTTCACAGTCAGACTTGCAGGTGTGTAACAGCTGAGGATCAGTCATGGGAACAGGAGCAGAAGGGGAGAGGCAGACTTGGAGCATTGTTTCTGTTATAGCCGGGGCTCACAGCTGGGTTTGGGGGGCAAAGGCTGCTGCCCCAACCAAGGAGCTGACACAATGGTGGGAACAAAATCTATGCAATTATTTCCTCCTTTATTGCCAGGAAAACAATCACAGCCACAGTTCCCATTGGATAGTGTCTTCCAGATTTATTGAATGTGTTTGCTGTACCTGTGGATGAATTTTCATAAGCAATGTTGGCATATTTATATTCTTTGAGCATTTCTGGTATGTGTCTGCTGGAAAGAGACCATTTAGTTTGCATAATCAGCAAAAAAGAAAAGGTGATTAAGCATATGAACAGTTTCCATTGGCAGAGAAGTTGATGTGTTGAAATGTGATGGTTTTACAAAACACACCCAGTGCTGGGGATCTTTTACTGTCTCCAGTGTAGGCTGCTCCAAAATGTCTGCTGTGAAGCTGGGATAACACATGCCTTTATTTCTGAGTGTGATCTGCCTGCTTGGGCTATTTAGGGTTCTAGGGCAATTAAGAAATAAGTTCAGTTAAAAATGGTTTGAAGCAACTTCCAGCATATTCTAAATCAAAGTTATTTCACTGGTTCAAGCACTCATGCTGAAATAAAATAGTGAAAAAAATATTATAACCTTTGCAGTATTTTTTTTTTTCCTTTTTGGAAATTGACATCTTGGTGTAAAAATCAGTGGTATAATTTCAGTATTAAAAGTAAAGGACTTTTTAGTCATATTTGCTGCCAGGCATCATAGATTGCTTTCTTAAACTTGGCAGTATGGGCTATGACTTTGGAAGAGTTTGGCCAGATGGGTTTTCAGCATCTTCTGTTTCTGTAGTGATATCTTCAGGGCAATTATCTCTTTTGTATGCAGTTTTCATTTACTGACCCTGTTCACTGAAGAATGGTCTGAGGAAATTAGGTCTAAAATGGTTCATATACTGAGGGAATTTTTACAGAGGCTGATTGGGTGGGTGGGAACAGGCTGTTCTGCTAAATCTGTGCATTTTTTAAAATAAGTTTCCAATAAAATTGGATGTACAATGAAATGGTTTATTGTTATCCAACAGTAAGCAGAAAAAACCCTTGACTCCAGACTGTACAATGCAATTTTTGGAAGACTTCTAAATCACACTTATGCTTTGATTGAAGAATTAATGGTTCTGGCTTCTTTCTTAGTGTATCTTGGACCATGTTTCTTTTTCTCTGTATTTTTTTTTCCAGACTACTGCGGGAACAGTGGATCAGAGCCAAATACGAACGAAAAGAATTCATCCACAGTGAGAAGCAGGAGCCTTATTCTGCAGGTAGTGAAAGACACTTTTGGCAGATAAGTTTTTTTATGTCCAGCACCTTCCATTTTCTTCCTCTCTGTTTATATGTTCTTTATGTTGATTATTGCCCACATGTCATTAAGCAGAAGTGAGTGAGTAAGTAAGTGAGTGAGTAAGTGTGGTCTTTTGCACAAGATCCCTCCTGGCATTCCCTGTGTTTGATTTGGAATATTGGGAGTTTGGATACCTGATGGAAACAAATCAGTTATCAGCTTTCTGTTGACTGGCTGTTCACCAGGAGCAGGTCAGACCCAGCACACTGGGTTTGTTCCTGGCAGCAGGAGGTGTGAGGCTGGGTTGGAGATGCAGGATGTTCATGTCCTGGAGGTGACTTTTGCTTTGGAGAGATGAAGTAGCACTGTTAGCCTGCTTTGGGTGACGCTGGGTGTGTGTGTAATGTCCCTCACTGCTCCAAGGATCTGTCACTGTCTTTGCACCACGCTGCAGGTGTCAGCAGTGGGACCTGGTCCCCCTGAGCACAGTCAGTGTTCTGCACTTGCAAAGGTGCAGCTCGTGTGACAGAGCTCGTCTCAGGGCTCATTCCAGCAGGTGACAGTGGCCTTGCAAGGGGCTGGGATGGTAGAGCAGATTTTCTTGCAGAAGGGCAGGATTTGAAGAGGAGACACAGAGCTCAACTGTGTTTGTTGTGTGGTTGCACCAGCATGAAAGTGCATGAAATTAGCTGGGTATTTCTTTACTATACGTAAGTGGCGTTTAATTTATTCTGTATATTAAGGAGTTGACACCAGCTATCTGCTTGAATGACTCTGGGATAATTTTATTAGCAAATACCATGTTACAGATTAAAGGTTAAAATATTATTTTCATGATGCTTTTCAAGACTAATCATATGCAGGTAGCTCCAGCAGTTTGCTGTTATGAAAACCACAATTAAATTCTGATCTCGTATATTCTCAATTTATATTTTGAGCATTTCAGCTCTGCTGTATTGTGTACATGAGGCACACAGTGTGTGGGGAGTATCCATATTGATAGAGAGTAAGTTAGGTACATTTTTCTTTTAGACTTTTAAAAATGCTGTCTGCTAGAGTCAGACATATTCTATTAACAATAAATAGTTTGATTTCTTAGATAATTTTGGAATGGATCTGCCAATGTGTGTATAATACCCACCTGAGAATAATGTTTACAATTTCTACCGTGCAACTTCTGGATATAAAAGCTGGGATTCAACCAAGTACTTGAGGAAAATGCATAATTTTTAGCACATGATGAGTCCTTTAGACTCCAAGAAGAGTGTATACCTGGTTAAACTGAAGTAGGTGCTTCAGTGCTGTGTGGGAAGAAGGGCAGCATGTTCTGAGCTCTCTGAAAGATATTATAAGAAGAATTCAAAGGGGAGTTTATTTTAGCAGCGTATTTTGTAGGTGTTCTTCAGTAATGTGGCTGCATAATATTTAACTGCATGCTGAAGTGATAAGGTTTTCTCACCTCTCTTTGAAGTTCAAAAGCCATTAAATACAGAATAGAAGAGAAGAGGGTGAGCCATTTTCAGTGAGCAGTGCTCTGGGGAGGAGGAGGGGAAGAGAAGCAGGCTGGTGGGCATCATGTAAGTGCTGTATAAGTGATTTTAGGTTGTGAATTGTCTTTGACAGTGGCACAATCTCCAAAATCCAGCATAGGAGCCACACAGATGACCTGTGCAATGGGGATATCGTTTGTTGATTCTTTTGGACAGTAAATTCTGAGGGGAGCTTTGGCCAGGTGGCTCCTCCATGGGGGGACCAGGTTGATGTTACAACAAAACAAAGCTGGGGATGCACACACCAAACTCCCAGTGCCAGCTTTCCCCTTGTGCTGCTCCATCACAGCCCCCAGGTGTAGCTGCCCACCTGTCCTTCACTCTGTGCCTGAAGTGCTCCTTCTTCAGCCTCTCCTGCACATCAGCTGATGATGCAGTTCTCAGCTCTCTTAGGCTGGGAGTTGGTGATTTCCTGGGGTTGTGTCCTGAGAAGGGAGCCCAGGGAAACCCTGTGTCCTGTAGGAAAGCAGCACCCTGAAACAATCACTGAGGTTGTAAAAGACCCTTAAGATCAGAGAGTCCAACCATTAACCCACTGGGCCATGTCCCCAGCAGAAATGTTCCTGGGTGTGTTGGACAGTTCTTGTGTCATTCCTGTGGCATGGGGCTGTTTTGTCACTGGGCTGTTTTGTCACTGTGCTGTTCGTGGTGCTGGACCTCCTGTGCCTGGTCCTGCCGGGCTCAGCCCAGCTGGGGATGACAGAGGGTCTGGGCTCTTGCTTTTTTCCACTTTTGACCTGAGCTGTCTGTGAACAAACCGAGGTGCCACCGACACCAGGGCACCCTCCTGCCCACCCCACATGCAGTTGTGTCTCACTGGAGTGTGCCTATATCTCTGTTTCTTCCTAGTGCTGTCTCAGACCATTTTTCCTCACCCTCCTGAATTCCCTGGAGCAGTGTCAGGTTACCAGTTTCTAAGCATGAAACATTTTGTTGCTAATAGAAATGTCAGTATCCATTTTCTCATGTTTGCTGGGAGATTTAATTCCATTTTCTAATCCCAGGGGCTATTTTGCATTCTGATATTTGTTCAATAATTGCATCAAAAATAAGAAAATGCTATACTGGAACAGTTTTGAGCAACATCCTTTTCCAGGCAGACTGATGAAACCCTGGTCAGAAATTCTGTGTCTTTCAGAATATCCTTTGGGGAGAGACTGTCTGGAGCCTGTAGATGCCAAGCAGAAACTATCACAGCTGAACTTCCAGACTTAGGAGAAATGAGCCTCGGGACAGGAGTGTCAGATGTGCAGGTCAGGGCTGAGAGAGCTGTGCAGGGAAGCCAGGCAGGAGGATGCAGCAAGCTTCAGCTGCTGGGGAGGGGGATAAATAAGAGGCAATGTGGGATGCAAAGGCAACAGTTGCCCCAAAGGATCTTGCATATTGCCCAAACTGCTGGGAAACATCTGTCTCATGAGATACAGCGTGATCCCAGGTAGCAGAATCAGAGCTGGGAAACAAAAGACACTTCCCATGTGCAGAAATCCCCAGTGTGGGCAGCACTGAGCATGGAAACCAGCTCCTGAGCCAGGCAAGAGCTGTGGATCCATGGGTCTTGGTTCAGTCCCTAAATGAGATATTCCCCTCTTGGGGATGTGCTGGGGTTCGTGCAATCACAGCCACTTACCCTAGGTGGGAGATCACAGTGGAAGCTCCTGGAAGGGAGATTTAGAGTTCCTTGCTCCCTAGGGAGCCTTGGGCACAAGCCCATGTGCTGTTCTCAGCTTTCAGCTCCTCTGCCCCCTGTCAGTGTTTCAGACTGATGGTTCTGTTGTTAATGAGTATCAGCAGCATTGATTAGAGAGTGAGGAGTCAGTCTGAGTTCAGGTGGTGCAGTGAGATAAGTAAAACTGGGATTAAATGTTGCAGTGATCTGCTATTGATTCTCAGAGACACCCTCTCATACATTTGAGCTCTTCATTCAGCTGCAGTATGAGCTAAATAATTTGTTTGCCCTAGCCAGACTTTATGAAACAAAACATTATTTACACCTCAGCAGTCCTTATTAACACCATGGCCACATCCCTTTCTCTAGCAGGGCATTTCTTGTACAACAGCACAGAATTATGCCAGTCTTGAGACTCTCACATTAACGTGTTTCAGGTTGGTTTTATCCCTTCTGGTAAATGAACTGGCAAAATTACTGTCAGTCTCCAGCTAATTGTCCTTCCTAAAGGAGTTTAGTGGGGCGTGGGTGCTGAATTCTCCTAGAAACAGGGGACAGTTGTAATTACCATCAAAGTCTGGATCTGTATCTCAAGATAATTGTGAAGTTTGATAAATTTTAAAAACATTTTGATCAGTTTTTAAAAGCTTGGTTGTTTTCCACTGCTGTTGATAGATGGCAGTTATGGCAATGCTTCCCAGAGGACCTGCTGAAAGTTAGTTCAGTTGGGTGCTCTTGATTTCTTTCAATCCAAGGGATTTATTTTAACCAAGGGAGACATGAAGGAAGCAGAAGGGAGTAGTATTTGCAGGGCTGGAGCACTCTGATGTTATAAACTGGTCAAGGTGCAGCTGCTCTGATGCATCTCAGGCTACAGATGAGAGAATGGGAACATGGCCAAGAGAGCAAAAGGGAATTGTTTGCTCTTTGAACTTTAACTTCACTGCTTTCATTCATTGGTATTGGGAAGCTGGGGCTCCTCAGCTGATAAAAATTGTCATAGGTCCCATGAAAGTGTTGGAGGAATCCAGATTTGCACCAGGTAAAGGTTTACCCTGTCCTTTGGGGTGGGAGTTGGGGGACTGGGGTTATTTGGCTGGTAATTCCATAGATGGATGGGATGACCTGTTGGGTCACAGAGTAAAATAATATGGTATTACTGCAACCTGAGGTGGCCTGTGAGCTTCCACTGGAGCTGCTGAGAAAGCTGGAAGATGCAGGCAAAATTTTGGGCATATTAGCAAAGTCAGTGATGGTCAGGGCTTTTGGCTCTGTTGGACTGTATTCCTGTATTTATAGCACTGTGGAATGGATCATATTGTCACTGTTCAGGTGAACTGTGGTTTATTCAGGTAGCATTTCTCTGAAGGTGCCTCTTTGCTTGTACTATCTTCTGTCAGCACCCTAAGGATTACTTGGTTTATGTGTTGTTTCCTATTTGTCTGCAAATATGATGGCAAAATAAGTTATGAGACATAAAAGAACACCCTAAAATAGTAAAATCTGTTAATATGCACTTTCCATTCCATGAGGCTCTTGCATAATTTGGGCAGCAGTTTGAATTAATTTTCCCCTGCACTCACACAGTTGGAAGGAGCTCTGATTGCAAAGCACTGGAGAAAACACAGGGGACACAAAAACGTCCTTTCTCAGTGTGAGGAAGACACCCTTATTAGCTCAGTGTGACCTGCAGTGATGTAATGCAGTTTATTTTGGGCCTCATCAGACAAAACAGTGAGCAGTGTTGCAGTTAAAATCCAATTATTTTAACTGACAGACCTGATCCTCTGCTGTTTCTTACCCCATTTCCTCCAGCTAGTGAGGAGCTGTGGGTGTAAGAGTGACACCAGCTCTGCTGTGGATTTTTTCACAGCCTCAGAAGCAAATTACAGGGCTGAGCAGCACCCAGGGAGCAAACCAGTGCTAATGGCAGCCTAACAGGGCACAGGGTTTTCTGCACATCAGACAGCCCAAAGCACTGAGC
>VZTT01076262.1:3196-16174 GCA_013400855.1 Buphagus erythrorhynchus
ATTGCTTTTCATCTAAGATGTTGGCCATGCTGTAGTTGTAGATGTGAGTTACGCTTCTACAGTCATGGTAATGAATACTTCATAGTGTACTCAAACTACCTCAACCACAGGTTACATTGTAGCTGCAGATCCAGCTCTGCACAGGGTCTGGGGTGGTTTACTGCACCTCTCCAGACCTATTAAAACACTGGCTTAACCTTTGGGAGACAGCAGGCATGCTTCTGTTTTTAGAGGGTGGAAGTCAGCTTGTGTATGAATGCTTAATCTGCAATGTAAAAATACCAAGGGTCGTTAGATAAAATTTAGCTGAAAGGTCTGCTGATGGTTTAATTGCCTGAATTAAAGGAGTGAAATGAAATAGAATTAAATTCTTCAAGTCCAAGTCTTGAGGAAGATTGTCCATCTACAACCCCATATTCACATGCATACCTTGGTTGTGGAGGGGGAAAATACATTATACCTTGTATGCTGATCCCTGAAGGTATTTATTCATGTTACAAATTGCAGGCTCCTGCTCTCCTACTGAGCCTTTGCTCTGAGTTTCTATGGTAAAACTTTCCAAAACACTCTATTAGCTCTATCAGATTACACTCTAACACAGAAGAGTCTAAACCCCAAAGCTTTAGGCTCTTGAATAGTTTTTCTGTCATCTTTGAAAATGGATTTGGAAGTCTAATTTTTACTGAGATTCTTTGGTAAATGTTTCTCCTGAGCCCTATCTGGTTTGTTCACTTGGAATAATGAGTTTTTAAAGTTACCTCTGAATTTAACATTTTGGCCAAAAAATGATCCGAGAGCAGTTTTATTATAGAATTTATTGTAATTCAGCCTCAGTGAAAGGGGTACCATGTTGTAAATGTCAACACTCTGTAATGATTCAGTAACAATGAATCTGCATTTAAACTGAATTGGTGATCCAGGCAATCTAAAGAAATTTTCAGAGGAATTTTGCATGCTGGGAAGGTTTACAGCTTGTGCCTTTACCTATTACTTCCTTGTTACCTTTACCTATTTTTTTCTGAAAGTTGAGGTTGTTTCATCATTGTGTTATTCTAATTTTATGCTGGCATAAGCTCATTTTCTGTAATAGAATTTCTCTGATATAAAGCAGGAGTGATACAGTAGTGAAGCAAAAGCTACATTTTTAAACTGGCACAGTCAAAAACACCAAGCCTAATATATTTTTTCAGTGATAAATTGTAGCTACTAATTCCAGTCAAAAGGAGATATGTGCAGTAAGCACTATGTTGGCCATACTATTAGGGAAAGATATTTTTCTCCCCTGGTTGAATCTGAGCCGTTATGTGACAGTAATGCAAGATTCAGTGCAGCAGAACGGGCAATAGCTACTGCAACTGTGACTGCAGCTACTCCTTGTCATTCTGCATTGTGTGAGAAGGAACCCGTTTTGTTTTCAGTCAAACGACAGTTGCATGTGAATTGAATAAAGAGCCTTGGGGAAAAAGAAAAAGCTGATACCTCATAAGTTCTCCTTCCTTTTTTAAGATATATTTCCTTTTGGCACAATGGATTGTTCCACGTCCCACTGCACCAATCTTCTCTTTAGAGTAATTTAACCTACAGCTTGGACAGTGAAGAGATTGAAATTACTGCTTCCCAGGAGCATATTGTAACCAGCAGGTTAGCACTTAGTGGGTACCTACCTAGTAAGTAGGCAACTGTATGATTTGCAAGAGATTTGTGCCAAACCAAGGCACTTCACATTTGAAAGTGTGAATGCTAAGAAGTCTTTCATAAGAACTAGGAACATGCCCCATGAATTAAAGTTGTTGCTGAAGTTGTTGGATCACAACTTTTGATTTGAGAACTTCAAGAAGCCCAAAGCTCTTATTTCAGAATCTGCTTCTACTTTTACCCCTTCTGTATAATAGCTGGAGTTGGCTAACAGCTTAACTCTGTAGGAAAGTATTCCTTGCTTATAGATGTGTCTTTTGTCTGTTTGCAGAATTCTGGAGAAAAAGGAAAAGGGTGAGTTTAACTGAGGGGAAATGTGGTCTAATCTGCTTTTAGCAAGTGCAGTGACCAAAGCATTTTTCATTTTCTTATCTCGAAAAACAATTAAGTGAACAAACACAGAAGTACCTTTTCACAGGACCACAGCTCAGGTTATTGATGCTGAGATAGGAAAAAAAATCTTGTTTTTTTTAAAGTTTATCAACATTTTCATCTTGCATTATATGGAATAATTAGAAAATTATATATGCAAGTACTATTCAGATAGACTGGCATTCCCTCATTTACGGTGATGCAAGTAAATTCTGCTTTTAAGAAAACACCGTATTTTCCTAGTTTCATGTGGCAGCCACTCAACTCACTTCATTTCTTTGCAAAATACAAACTTCAGCATTTCATTTTTTATCTTTTATCATTAAACTCCTACAGCTTGAAAATGATTTTCCCCCTAGAAAATGCAAATCTATTCCTTTGTAGTGAAAACCATATTATACATGCAGCATGTAACTTTCAAAACTTTAGTTAGAAGCAGCAAAGCAAGCTGTCAGACACTTCAGTAATTGAATTTCCTTGAGAACTGCCTTGGTTTGTCAGCTCTGACTTTGCTGTCAAAAGAAAAGAAAATAGCCAGGGAATTAATCTAAGATAACACAGGGGGTATTTTGATAATACCAAGACACAAACATTAAGTGTTTTCTCTGGCATTTTTTTGAGGTAGGGTTCCCCACCCTAACTCAGGCAAGTTCATTCTAGCCTTGAGCCATTATTATCTTGTGCAGGGTACTGAGAATTAACTAATGACCTATCAAACTGCAGTACCAGGGATCCTTTCTTCCTGTATTAAGATGCACAATATCATGGCTTAAAAGGCCCAATATACCCTTTGTCAATTACTTCATAAGTGCAATTCATCTTTTACAGCTTCCGCACTTGGATTGCTTGTAAAATGTTTAGTGGTTAATTAGCCTGGAAGGAAGTCCAACTTATGAAAAACCAAGCAGTGGGAAAAAATAGCTATAAAATTAATGGCTTACTCTCTGGTCCTTATTTTATGGGAGAATGTTAATCAGACTCTGTTGGAACTGTACCTTTGACTAGCACTCAGCCTCCTTTATAATCTGCTCCAGAAGTATTCCTTTTTGGGTTTTCCCCTTTGGCCTGTGCTTTCCTCCAAAGGACTTGAATGCATTTGGAAGAGTTTGACAGCTCTCTTAACAGTTGCAACCATTGCTCTAGCTGAAGGGAAACATGGGGCTAGTCACTTTTACTCTATGGGAACCCACCTGGAGTTATATTTAAGGTATAAATCTGTTATCCAAAAAATGAAACAAATAAAATACATACTGCTGTAGATAAAAGAAAATAGCCAATATTTGAGCTGTGAGACCTTCATTAGACAATGGATAAAACTGGAAAACGAGAGAATTGTATAGGGAGCAAATGACTGTATTTACAGCTAGCTCTTTATACCTGCAGAGAAGATTCCTAAGTAATCAGGTCCCAGGGACAATTTAGCCACTGAACATTTTGAGTCAGTCATAAGGATGCTTAGTGGGGGAAAAAAAATTATGCCCTTTCAGTGGTGAAATGGATAAAATATTTATGCAAATTTTCCACATAATATAGCAATTGGTCTGCAATGCTTGCATTGAAAAAATAGGGCTTTGTTTCATGTTTTTTTTTTTATTTTTGCAAGCAATTTACCCTTCATTTTAGAGCAGATCACAAACAGATCATCGCTTTTTAATATGTTGTAAGTACTGCATATATGACACTGTTGGTTAACCCCTTGCATTGGGTCTTAGCGGTGCAAGTAAGTAGACCTAGCATTTAAGTGTTTTAACTTTAATCAAAAATGTAAACATTCCAGCTATTATATTAAGCCTATCTAATCTCTGTGTTTTTTGTCCAGAGAGCTGTAGTGGCAATGGTTTTCCCTTCAGAAAACAAGTGTGATTGTACAACTTTTCATATATAGCTGATTCATAATCATAATTCTGGGTGGTTTTCCTTGAGTATGTCACAGAAAAATATTTCATTCTGAACACTGAAGCATCTGTCTCTGATAAAATATACAGGTGCTTATGAACCTCATGGAACAATAGCCTATAACAGCTTACCAGCTTTTCAATTTCTCTCAGAAAAGGTACTGCATGTGCCTGAGGATGCCATCAATTTTATATTCAGTAAACATCCAGCACTCTGGGTGCTTGTAAACATCCTTGAAAGAGAAGTTCCTCTTTAAGAATTTGCTCCTCATTAGGTTGACTATGTAAGGACATCCAAGCTCCTCAGTGGTACCCCAGAGCATTACATGTGGGCTCCAGCTGTCTATCCACGATGACTCGAGTCTCATCTCAGTCCTCTGTCATATCAGTCACATACACAGCAAATCAGGGTGTCCTAAGTGACACCAGACTAAATGTGAGGTAACTCACTCAGGCAACTGATCTCATGTGTCAGAAGAAGTCAGCCTAATATCATGGTCTTTAAAAACACATTGTCCCTGCCAATACATGATATAATACTTAAACCAACACTGATATACCACACAATACTGTGGCTGTAAGCAGTCCAGCAGCTCAACTGATGGTCAGTTAGCTCTTGGAAGACTTTTCCTCAGACCTGCAGAGGTCTCCTGATGTGCTGGCACTATCACCATAATATCACTGTAAGAATGCATTTGTTCTGCTTGTCCCTGTCCCCGGGCTTCTTTGTCCCAATGTTTGGACCTTGTTAAATCTTTCTCACTCATTTCTCTGTGATGTCTACATCAGGTGGCAAATTCATGTAAGAACTTGTGACATGAATGCTGCTTATGGCCATCATTTTTAATCTAATGACTTCAACATTATTTTTTATGGGGGTGGCAGCTCCCCCAGAAATGATGGCTTTGCTTATCTAAGCTACAACCTGATACATTAGGAAGATCAAGTGATTTTGACATCGGCGTCTTATACTGCCAGAACCTTTTTTTCCATTTTTCCATTTAATAAAATGCTTGCAGGTACAAAATCATGCCCAGCTGATGCTCTTCGTGTATGTAACAACTATAGACGGGTATCAGACAAAGGCTGTCCAGCTCTTTTTTTCAGGGACAATGCTATTTTTACACTATTTCTTTCCAAGCTGTTGAACAGAGATGATGGGAACTAGCTTCTCCATATCTAAACTGTACTTAACTGTAAATGACTTAAGCTTATTCCCTTAAGGAGGACTTACTGTCATATATTACTCTGTAAATTATAATGTCTAGTAAAAATAGGATATATGCATCATCAATTTAGTTCTCATCTGTTCCTGTAAAAACTGTCTGCAGAAAGTGAGACAAAAGGGCTGGAACCGGATGCAACTTTGAAGAAAAAAGGTATAAACTAAACTACATTTTCAAATAGTGCTTTTTACTCTGATATCAGCAGGAGATTTTTCTTGATGTGGCCTATATTTTTGCATATGTGACAACTCCTAAAATCGTTCCTTATGCAACTGCTCATTCAGGGTAGCATTACACATAAGTGAATCTTATCTTAGGGGTTTTTTTTTACAGTCCCTAAAATCCCTTCACGTATCTTTTTTTTTCTTAACTCCTCATGTCAGAATACATAAAGAGTTATGATTCTTGTTTTTTATATCTAATTTCATACTTAATTTTTCTCATGTAATCATTAGCAGTGGTAGGGAGTACAGTGTCAGAGACATCTGTGCTTAATTACTGTCTGCAGGGTCTCAATTTCAGAAATAGTTCTGTCAGCCAAAGTTTTTTCCTTTTTCTTTCCAACTCCAAACAGAATAATTAGGTTTATTAGTGGGTTTTGGATGGGGTTTTTTTCTGTTCTGGTTTGAGGGGAGTATTTGGTTTTTTGCATCAATACATATGTTTCAGGATGGAGTTGATTATTCAATGTTTTTTCTTTAACATATTAGATATCAGTGTTTGGGAATCCAGTGTCAATTTGAAAATCATATTTTTTCAGCTAAAGGAATCCCACTTTACTGCTTATAGAGTATTTGTCAGGCCACTTTTGAAAATGACAATAAATGGCTTACATTCAGGTTTTCTATTGCTGACTTATAAAGACATGACTTTTTTATGCCCAAAATGTTGCCTTTAAATTTACATTGTTAGCTTCCTACAATCCAATTTGAGGAGAAAACACAGCTGTGCACTGCCAAAAATTGCTCTCTTTCATAGTGCCCTTTTTTTTCAGCCATGCAATGAAGTGCTTTTGAAACTTGCATGAGTTGTCTTCCACAATTTGGTGGGGCTTTCAACTCCTCGTTTTCTCTGAGGCATGCTCTTCGAGGGTGTTTAAATGACAGCCAAAGGTTTGACAACAGCTCAGGTAGATGTCCCTAATCAGCTGGTGCTGCTAACAGGGCAGCTGCCACAGCATGGAGCTCCGCGTGGCCGGCTGCCAGGCTATCTGCTCCGCTTCTCGCAATGATCTGAGCTCTATTTAGGCTTCACAGAGCACTCTATCACCCAGAGTGAAAATGTCAGCTGACAGACCTTGCTATAATTAATGGAAATTCAAATTTCACCACTGAAATAATGTTGTCTGACCAGAAGAAAGAAAAAATCCACCTTGCAGTTAGTGGTGTGCATAAATGAATTTTTAATGAATAAAGAACATTTAATGACCATGTCCATGCAGAAAACTTTCTAAGGTGTCCTACTGAATTCCTCTGCAGTTGACTGCAATATTTGCTTTGAAAGCTGAAAACTTGCAGATATCCCAGCATATTCTAATATTCCAGTATGTCAGTAGAATTAACCAGACTACATTTTAATATGTTTGTGTCCCTTTTATTACATATTTTTATGTCTGAGACTAATCAGGTTTTTAGGTTGTCTCAGAAAATTTCAACATGCATGGTAATTTTTAGCATGTGTATATATGTAATATTGTAAAATATTTTAAAAGTAAAATAATTTGCATTTTATCTCTTTAGGAAGGATGTATCTACAAGGAAATACCTACAATAGTCATGTGACAAAATGGCATGGTCAATTTGAGTTTTACAAGTCTGTACAACAGAATATCTAGACAGATAGATCTTGGAAGCAGTTGCATAAATAAATTTAAAAAAACTGCAAAGAAAAATACAAACTTTAAAACATTTACTTCCTTACCTTTCTAAGTGTCATAGATCCTTAGTAGATATTTTGCTTGTATCACAACATAACAGGCTGCCAGAAACTTGGCTTGCTGGTTTTTTTGCACGTAGTCATTTAAGTTCTCTGTGAAGTTTCTATTATCATCTCAAGAAAAGTTTGCTGGGGAAATGTTTCCCCATTATTTCTCAAAAGGTTCTTTAATACTAAGGCTTTGTAGGTTAGTCTCTTTTAGAAAACAGCCCCTAATTTTTCATAAAAATGTTTAGGTATGATATGCCTCTATAATTAGGTTTGGTTTTGTTTTACATAAAATATAGCCTTCCTGTGAATTTATATTGTTAAACCACACCAGAATAATTGCGATACTATATACTTTTTCATTATGCTGTGTTTTTCTTTCATATTTTCCTGACTGAAAGAAACAGACAGGAAAGAATCAAAACTTAATTTCCTTTAATGGAAGAGAAACATTGTCTTTCTTGTTTTTTCTTTCAGTTCTATTGGTAATTTGTAAAAATCTAGCATTCTACCATGTGACTCCCAATGAATAGTACAAATTTCAAAGCTTTTGGTGTTTAGACCTGTAAAGAAGTACAGTTTGTTTTTCTGGAATTCCTAGATTCATCCTGAGAGTCTTTCTTGACCGAACTCAGGGTATTAAGGAGTTTTTATTTGAGTTCTTTTTCAGGATGAGTTTAAGCCATGTGTATATTACTAGGTTGGCTACCTCTATCCTTTGGTTTTCAGTGAACTCTGAGATGAACACAATCTGGTCCTTTTGATTGATTTCAGATGTGTTTCTGAAGTTGTTCCATCAACTCTTTTTGATCCCTTTATCTCTGCAGTGGTTTCACTCTCATTACCTGTAAAGACTAATCTGAGGATAGTAATGTCCTCTTTGGTACAGATACATGCCAATAAATAATTTACTTTTCCTACAAACTTTTGATGCTCTTTGATTGCACTCTGGTGGTCTAAAAGATTCAGAGTCCAGCTTATAGGATTTGTTCGATATATTTGAAGAGTTTTTGATATGTTTGGTCTGTTTGTTCTTATATCTTCCCAAGTTTTTTAAAACTCATGTGTCAAGCACTGTGTTTTAGAGACAGTATAAAAGAAGGGATAAAATATACAGGTAACATATTACCTAGTAATAAGGCAGCTCATCTTCTCCCTTTTACATTTCAGTATTTACCTAAAGTTCTCTTTGTTTCCATTTTATTTTATCTTAGTACCCCTTGAAACAGAGGTACATGCAGAACTATTTCAGATGACAGGGGATATTGTTGTTTCCTCAGTACTAAGGAAATTGTTAAGAAAGAAGAAAAGTCTTACCAGAGAAAAACACTAAAATAATGACTTAGGTAAAACATGGAGTTCTGTGACAGGACAATGCCTCTTGTAGTGAAATTGCAATAGGAATGCCTGCAGATGAATATGAACTAGTTCTTTCTTAGGAAATGAACATGGACTAGTTCTTTCCTGGGAAAGACACAATATTCTATTCCAAATGCAGTCTTTGCAGTTCAAGTAAACACAGAAAATAAATTAAAAAAAAAATCCTTCGGAAG
This sequence comes from Buphagus erythrorhynchus, assembly GCA_013400855.1. Classification (NCBI taxonomy): domain Eukaryota; kingdom Metazoa; phylum Chordata; class Aves; order Passeriformes; family Sturnidae; genus Buphagus; species Buphagus erythrorhynchus. The sequence goes on from VZTT01076262.1 coordinate 11,861, forward strand.
TAAAAGCTCTCAAAGTATCATCTGTAAATCTGTAAGGGTAGAAATGGAGTGAAAGGAGTATGTTACCCTTTAATCACAGACTACAGTGAGGGGCTCCAGAGGCAGCATCTTTGCTCTACATCCTTGCTTCCAAGATAGAGGGGAAGGAAACATTCTGGGTGAAGACAGAATAAAACAGTCACTCCATGCTACAGAAATTGAACCTGATGAGGAAAAGTCGTTCTGAATCACATCCCCTTCAGCGGGATACCCTCAAAGAAGCAAAAGCAAAAAAAACCCAACATATATGGTAAAATATTAATTGGCTGGTATGTAATATTGAGTAAGGAAAGTAGCTTTTAATCAATATATAAGTAATTTTATTCTCTTGTAAAAAATAACAAAATAATATTTTACCTATTTGATTTTAAGAAAAAACTGAGAACTGAATGTCTCTATTTTAGTATCAGCACTGAAGAGTAAACAGCGCAGGTCTGCATCACGTAGACAATACTCTTGTATTACGGCTTTAAACCAGAGATTTTAGTTTGGAATTGATATAAAGCTGTTATCCACATATGTATGAGAAACAAAAAAATATTTTAAATGTAGAATAAATGTAAATGTATGTGGTAAATGAGTCTCTGCAAAAAGGGAAATAATTATTTATTAGTAATACCTTCAAATGAATTGTAAGCAGGTGAAGAATTTTGAACAAAATTACAAAAAAATACCTTGAGGGCACATGCTAAGAAATGAGAAGGAAAAGAATAGCTTGAGGAGTTTAAAAAAAATACCAGCAAATCAAGTAATAAACAAAGACAAAGCCTCAAATCTGTAACATTGTCATGGCACAGTGAAAGAGGAAATAATGGTTTTATTCCACTGACCTGGGGAACTTCAGCTGAGGTAAATTACCATAGCTCATTTTCAATGAAGCTATGACCATTTCCAAGAGATGAAGCTTGGTATCACAGGCTTACAAAAATAATTTCTGGGAAAATGTGAATTTAAAAAAATACATTTCAATAATAAACTTTTATATAATAACATATTTGTTTCTGATGTTGCTCTCAGTCGCTCTTTTGTTGAATACTTAATGATAAATATGGTAAAATGATTGCACTTTTTTTGTAAAAATAATTTTCTAAATATCAGAGTGATCTAAATCCCCCATAAATTTTGCTTTCCAAAATTTAGCAAGTGTTCTGTTGTTTTTAACTCCTTCCACAGTTCATAAATAGACGACTTCTTTTTTTCTTCCATAAACTAATACCACCCCCTGCCCCCCGCCTTCATTTTGGTAATAATTTTTATCTCTGCCTCCGAAAGCACTTTAACTCAAGTTGGTTTTCAATAAATATTTGACTTTTGTTAAAAAAAAAAAAAAAAAAAAAAAGTCTGCAGATTTGATAATTTTTTTTACACTGATAGACACTGCAGTATTCAAAAAAGTATCAGTAAAGTTCTCATATTTATACCTCTGACCAATTTTTCCCAATTTGGTTTAAACTTTATCTAAAAATATATATGTATGTTTTCAAAATCTCTGATCAGACTGAGTAACCATTACTACCACTTAAATCTTCAGGTTTTGAGCATCTTTCATTTCCTCATGCCAAATATATTTGTTATAAATTCAGTTTGTGTATATCTTGTGTGTGTTTTCAGCAATGGGGAGGAATGACATTTGCTCCTCATTTGTTGTGTGCTTTTCTGACCTCAGCCACTACATAGCTGAATATTAAGAAACAGTGGTTGGATTTTGTAGCTTTAGAAATATGCTTGACAGCAAGAGAAGCCTTATCTTGGGGAATGAGATTAATATGTTATACAGTGTATTCTCAGTTCAGATGCTGGCAAATGGAAATTTCTGGCCACACTGCAGGTTTAGTCTGATTCACTTGAAATATGCTTTGAGGAAATTGAGGTATTATTGTTATCATTATTATTATTATCATTTTTATTCTTATTATTACTTTGTGTCCAGATTTCTTGATGCCAACATTTCATGTGTGGGGAGCAGTTGAACTTGTACCCTTCCAAGAGGGAGTTATTTGTTGGGCTATGTGTTGTACTTTCTGCAATAATGTTATATATCAGAAAATTGCTCAGTTGATGTACGTAGTCAAAATTAAATTAATTAGTGCAGTTTTGATGTATATGAAAGACAATCATGTAATTATGATATTGCATACTCTTCTGCAAAAAAATAGATCACATTTTTTTACAATTGTAGATAAGGCATAATACATTTGTGATAACGGGAAATAATCTATATATTCCAGTGAAGCAGATAACATTACAGTCATTTGTGTGAGAAGCATTTTGTAAAGTGTACTGTTGCAGTGTCTCACAGAGAATATATAATGTTGGAATTACCAAGTGGTAATAAGTAGCCTTCCTCGTGAAATTTCACAGGAACAAAATGTGAAACAAATGCTCAAGACCCTATGTCTGAACCTGCTAGAGTACATTTTGTTGCCTAGTTTCCTAAGGAGTACCTGTGCTTAAGAAAACAATGGAAAAAATGGAAACCAAATAAATGATCAGTAAACAGTAACATGATAAGAATTTAACTAAATCTAAATACTGCTTTCACAAACTCTATGACTTTTTCTTAAAGTCAACCTGGAATACTGATCCAATTATTTTTTCTTTGTCCAGTTAGCTTTTTTTTTTTTACACAGAAACATAGAGTGGGATATTTTTAAAGCCCAAAACAATGATTTCTCAGATATATATTTATTCTGCATAAATTTCAGTCACAAATTTCAGTAGAGACACTGAAGTCATTTGGGGTCCTAATGAAGAGCAAGTATTCCCTGCTTAACCTTGCCAGATGCAAAAATTTTCTGTTTTGCACATTACTGGCAAGAAATCCTCAGCAAAATAAACCCCAGAGACTCAACTACCATGCTCAAAATAAATCATAATTACAAGTGTACTTTGTTTTCCATAGTCTCTACCTCAAGGATAAGGGGAACATTTCTTTCTGTTTTAATGTAGCTGCAATGATGTATTGCATTTGTAGGTTTTTGTTTTGATGTAAGCTAGCTAAGCAGAAAAATGTCAATTGTTTCGAGCAGTTTCATTTGGTGAAAAACTTTTTATACACATGCTTCTGGAAGAGGTACCTTTACTTTTTGCTTCTCAAAAGACACTTTTTTGTCAAAGTAATCAGGGGATAAGACGATAGAGAAAGAAAGAAGGGTTCTTTATGTTATAAAATATCTGTACATCTCTAATTTGCTATCCAAGTAGAAAACAGGTTGCCTAAACTGAGATGTTTCATATTCAGTGTTAAAGTGGATGTATCTCAGTTCCTGGCCCCCGCTCCTAACGCAGGGTACAAAATTTTCATTTTTTAATGACATCACAAGCCCATAGAGACTGGTAGAAAAATCCCATTGTCTTCTATGACTCCTGGATTAGGTCCTAAGTAGGTAGTGCTGCTGGCCCTGGAAAGATGGTTATTTTCACATGACTTCGTGCAACATTCTCTGAAAGAATGTGCACAAATATATTGGAAAAACTTTTCCATTCTTGACTGACGCCTGAATAATATTAGAAATACAGTCTATTACAAAAGCTTCATCATTGCCTGAGCATAAAAATGGAGTGAACAATCTAAAAATAATTATTGATTCAATGGTATTTGGTATTTGTGACTTTAAAAAATGCAGTTACAAAAACTGATTTATGGGAAAAAATCAACATTTAGGAAGAATGTAACTAATGAGAAAAAAATTAGGTGAATGCAATAATCTACACATTAGAAGCATCTTGAGAAGATGTGTGTGATGTTCATCTTGTGCGATGTTTAGGTGAATAGGCTATGAACACAGCATAAAAAAAGGAAAAACTTTCAGCTCTATAGAGAAAACACAGATTTCAGGATTTTGGTTAACAGGTTAACAGTCTTGGTGATGTAAACAGCCATATCTACATTTAAAATATAAAATTTTTGAAGACTTTTTTTATATCAAAACATATAATATTCAAAATGAGAAGTTCAGTGGAACACCTAGGGAAAAATATGAAAGAGCTTTCTAATTTCAAATTAATATATTGTACTGGTTTCACCTGGGGAGAAGAAACTCAGAGAAAAGTTCTCTCTATGAGAACGCCCTTTGGGAGCTGATGAGACCAATTGAAGGCTGGTTTGGGTATTGACAGCCTGAAAAACCAATTGGAGAAAGTTAGTTCGCTCCGTGAACACACATTTTGAAGGAGGTAAGCCGGAAAAGAGCTCTCTTTCCTTTCCGGCAGCAGTGCAGGTAACTCCGGCCCGGCCTGGCTCCACTGCAGGCCTGCGGGCCTGGGGGTGGGGGC
>VZTT01076274.1:0-19270 GCA_013400855.1 Buphagus erythrorhynchus
AAAAGAGGGCAAGTCTTCAGTGGAGTAGCAGGCTCACTGTAAAGTTCAGAGGAACAGTCAGTGCTAACTGGAAGCACAAGCTGTGGATAGTTGGGTGGATATGACCTGGATCCAGGGATGATACCCCAGAGCCCTCTTCATCTCATGTTCAAAGCATTTGGGTTTTGGAACAAAGTTGTTTGTCCAAGGATCAGTGTCCAGCCACAGCTTTTTCCTTGGAATGGGGATGCTCCTGTTTTCCCAGTGAGGTGCAACAGCCTGGGAAGATCTGGGTTGGTGGGAAAAGGCACTTGGAGATGTCTGACCCCAAAGTTTCCTCCTGCTGAGCTCAAGCAGTGCCACGTTCAGGCTTGTGAGAGCACCAAGAGGGGCTCCATCTTTCCCTCCTTTGATTCATTTCTGCCTGGGGAGCAGAGCTGAAGAAAACCTGCTGTTTGGGGAGTTCTATTTTAAACCCAGGTGGTTCCCTGGCCTGAGCTGAGCCTGTCTGTCCCCTGGGAGCCAGCAGAGCCTTGGCCAGTCCTGGCGTCCCCGCGGCTCCCAGCCGGAGCTGGGGAAATACCAGGGAAAGGGCAAAATCCAGCAAGGCAGGAACAAAAGCTCAGCCTCGTGACTCATAATTGGTGGAACATTTGTAGTAATTTTTTTTTTTTCCTTCCCCTCAGACTTGGCTCCTCCAGCACATGCCAAGAAGCTGCTGTACCCGTTAGACTTGCCAGGCGTGTGGAGGCTGAGCTGGGATGGGATGTGGTGGTAGGGACGTGCTGGAGCAGCTGCTGTGGGCTTTGGGATTGCCTGCCTTCCTCTGAATCCCACAGGGCTCTCCCTCACCTTTCCTTAAAACCCATGGAATAGCCCCATTCTTGTTGAAAAAGCCCCATGATGAGCATTGGCCAAAGTTCTAGTTAGTAGAGGCTTTAATTTCTGGACAGGTAGGAGAGCAAAAAGTGGCCTTGCACCTGTAAGTCTCTGTGCTGTCCATTCCCAGGGAAGATGCTGGTTTATTTTTTCCAAAAATAGTTGTTTTGGTGTTTTTCTTAACTTTGAAATCGCTTCCCATGTGCTAAAACTCTCCAAGAGTTTCAACTCTGGTGAACCCATGTATAGCAGAAAATGTGCATCCTAAAGAAGAAATGTTGAATTGGTGGTTTGTTGGAGGGGGGTGAATTCCTCCAAAAGCAGCAGGAAGGTGTTCTCCACCTGGAAGTGGAGACACAGGTTATTCCCAGCAGCTCTGCTGATGTCCAGAAGGTGCTGGGCTCTATGTGGAGATGAGCTCTGCTTGGTGACTGATGATGGTGGAGGAAAGCTGGGAATTAACAGAGAGAAAAAACAGAGACTGAATGGACAGGATCTTATTGAAATTACTTCTGAGGGTTTTTTTTGTTTTTGGTGTTTTTTTTGTTTGTTTGTTTTTTATGCCTGTGAAGATGAGGAAGTTTTTGCAGAGCAGTGGTGGGGCTGGGGGCATTGGATTTGGGGAGCAGGGCCCTTGTATCACCAAAGGGAGAAAGAAGTCAGGATCATCCATCCCAGCTGGTGACTCAGCCCTGCTGAGGCAATGCCACAGCTCCAGGCAAGAGCCAGAGGGTTTTTTCTGCTTCCAGCAATATTTAGGATGAACTTAAGGAAGCATATTTTAAAACCCACTGAATGGAGAAAGTGAACGTCTCCCTTCCTCTCCCCCCAGAAATAACAGGCTGCAGGATTTATGCTAACAAGGAAATTTATGAAGATCCTGTGTGTTAGGAGTAGGAAAAAAAAAAAAAAAGCCCATTAAATCTGTCAGACGGATGTGTGTGGCAACTGGGCAAACATTGCCCTTTCCGGGCTGGAGGAGAGATTCTGGAATTACCTGTTAATAGAAAAAAAGGGTATTTTTCTCATTAAAAGGGCAGCAGTTTCTTGTGGGGAGAAGTGTTGGGTTTTGAGGATAGATTCTGGCTTTGCTGTGTCTCACTGCCAGCTCTGGGCTGGGGGCTGGGTCTGACCCAGCACCACCCTGGAGCCTTTTCATCCCTTCTTCCCCCCCTTCCTGCAGAAACAAATCCTTTAAAAAAAGACACAACATATCTGTGCATCCAGTTTAATCACAGACAGATGTTTGTTTGGGCCAGTAATGGTTTTGGTTTCTTTTTTTCTTTCATATTTAACTGTAGGTTTGCTGGCTTGTCTTCCCCTGTGCAGTCTAGAACAATCAGGGTTTGGCTAAAACCTCTCCTGGTCGGAGGAATGAGCCTGTTGCCAAGAGCTACTTCTTTGATGCAAAAAAATACATCCTGGAGGTGCTTTGTCAGATGTTTTTATATTAAACAGTTTTCCTCCATAGTTTCAGTTTGCCAACGGGAAATAAAGTGCATCTATTTTCCAGTGTGCTTCAGAGAGGAATTCTTTGCTGGCTGTGGAGGTTTTTCCCACATGGCTGTGGATGGCCATGGATGTTGGAATCCCCATGGGAGAGCTTCAGAGCAACAACCTGCACTCCCTGGGGGTTTGCTCATGTGCAGCTTCTGGCCTTGCCTGGGGCTGGCATCAAAGGCAGCTTTTCTAGCTGTGGGGTGAATCATGGATTAATCCCTGAAGGGGAAGGTGGGGAAGCTCTGGGAGCTGATCCCTGGGCTTTCAGTGCTCTCCCTTTCACAGAGGTGCAGCTGTGCTCTTTTATTTTATATTTTATATAAAGATGTCTTTCTGGGGTGGTGATAAACCTAAGGAGCCAGTGGATTTATGGAGGGCAGTGGGTTTTTCCACACCCTATTTGTGTTTACCACACTGGGGGGCTCAGGTGGCAGCTCCTGGAGTCCAGCCATTCCTTTGGAGCAGGAGGTGAAGGGATCATTGATTCTGTAGCCAGGTGGGCTCCTCATTGTGTCCAAATCCTGTTGATAGCAGTGCTTCAGCCATAAGCAGAGTAACCCAGCAGAGACTATTCCACCTGGGAAAATCATAAGCAGATGAAGTTATTCAGAGCATTGAGCAAGCAGCAATTTAAGAAAAAAATATTTTGAAAAATTAATGACTTGCCAATGGAAGAGATGCACCCTAGATCAAGGCTGGAGGGAGATACTACCTCCATGTGGTTGTTTTTCCATTAAAACCCTGTGGGATAACTCATGTTGGGCCACCAAACAGCAGCTGGAGCATTGAGCTGTACCTGAGCAGGCTCCCACAGAGCTGGTGGTGACCTTGCTTTGGTGGCAGTAGATTTTCATGGTGCCACCTGTACCCTGTGCATTGTGTGGGGAGGTGTCTGTGGCTCCATCCCTGCAGAGCATGGGGCTCTGGGAGTAGGACTGAGCTCTGGCAGGGGCTGTGCAGCTCTAGAGGTGTTTCTGAAGCCAGTGACAGATGTTTGTATAAAATACCCCATGGGTTATGGGCTTGTAGTGCAGGGATTTTGGTCTTGGGATTAGCACAGAGCTCAGCCAGGACAGTGATGTGGGGAGGGGAAATTAATTTTATGAGGGCTGAGGGACCACTGAGGAATTTGCTGAAGGTGGGAAGAGGTGGTTTGTGCTGAAAGTCTCCTGAGGAGGGACATCAAGTTCTTAAGTTCCTCTGAGGTTTTGCATCCTGTGCAGCAAGGAGCAGCAGCCTCCAAAAACAGTCTGGCAGGAGGGCAGGTGTCTCCTGGTCTGGGAGGTGAGAATGTCCCTTTGTTGCTATAACCATCCAACAGGCCACACTTAAGAAATGAGGACAATCAGAGCTCTCCCTAAAAAACCTGGGCAGCTAGAGTTGGCCCTTGTTCAGAAGAAGGAAGGAAAAAATCCAAACTGGCTGCCAGAGCCTCAGGATCATCTGCCTGGCGTGGCACAGGCTGCACAAGGGGTGGAAGGAGGTTGGTCTTACCAATATTGGGCCCCATGCCTGGTGCAGAGATTAAAGCTGCTTTGCAGATGATGCCTCTGTATTTGTGTGCACACACAGCTCCTGAGCTCCAAAGGAGAATTTTCCATAAGGGAGCCAGGCAGGATGATGCCCTGAAGTGAAGGTTCCACGGGCAGTATTTGGGGAGCATGGTTCCCTTGAGGGCAAGACACTGAAGTTCTCAGTATATTCCAGCGGAGAAGGAGAGAGTTGCTTTTTCTCCCTCTGTTACCTGGAACTAGGATGGATTTTCACAGCTAGCCTGGATGTTTTCAACCTAGAAGTTCTTGGAGAAAGTACAACACCCAGATAAAATGTGTTTTTGTCTGTGGTTCATTGAGTAGTTATGATGTTTGGCCTTGAATCACAGAATAATCACATCCCTCGCTTCTCCAAGCACCTAGGCATCACTCTTAAAAGAAGAAACATCAGGAAGTAAGCAAGTTACTTAAAAGTAAATTAGTTGAATCTTTGTAGCCTAAACGTTACATTCTTGCACCCTATTAGGGGTTGGATACACTTTCTAGGTAGTAAAAGTTCCTTTGATGTAGCTCTGGTTGTGTCCTTTAACCAGCATGGATCCAATGGATCCAGCTTTGTTTGAACTTTCCTTTTTCCCTGTGCCTGTGTTTTGCTTTTTAAAGGGATTTGCTGAATACTGAACACAGTGTATTTATGACCTTTGAAAACGGCGAATGTTTTGAAGGAGGAATTTTGGCTTCTTATAGGGGACCTGTAGAGAGAGGCTTGTGTTCACAGTCCCAGTAATAGATTTTTTTGTGGCACTTTGATGAGTGAGAGGTGTTTATAGGCTTGATTCATAACTGAGTTACCAAGGTTTTCCACGGAAATAACTTATTAAATGTGTGGCGCTCACCGGAGCGATTGAAGTCTGGAGATTTGCTATTCATCAAAGGCACCTCCTTTCCCGGCCTCCAAGACCTAACTCAGCATTTTACCTCTGGAGGATGCTCAGACCCAAAAGGGCTGTGTGGTGTGGGAGCTTGAGCTGGCTTTTAGGAAGAAATTTTAAAAAAAAGCAAACTGGAAGGAGGAGGGGAAAAAAAAAACCCTCAGGAAAACATCCCCCCGTCACTAGGAGCTGCTGATGGTTAAACCTGGTTTTCTGGAACACTGCTTGTTTGTGTGGATTTTGCTTCTCTGCTCCACAGCTGAAAAGTCCATCCCTTCAGTGCTGCTGAGGGCTTTGAAGTGTCCTGAGCCCCTGGAACCACAGGTTCAGTTTACTGGCAAAGGAGACTCAGCTCTTTGTGCTTCCCAAGAGCCTGGGATTGGCACTTGGGGCTGTGATTCCCAGCTCTGCAGTGTGCTCCAGGGGATCCAGGTGCTGGGTGGTGATGGAGGAGGAGGGACATTGGCTCACTGAGGTCCCACCTTGCTCCTGAGGATTTGGGTTTGGGTGCTGCCTTGTCCCAGCTCTTGCTCTGCCCCTGCTCTGTGCCTTTCACTTGGTTGGTTCATCAAATCCTGGTTTGGGTTGGAAAGGAGCTTAAAGCTCATCCTGTTCACCCCTGCCATGGGCAGGGACACCTTCCACTGTCCCAGGTTTCTCCTGGTCCAACCTGGCCTTGGACATTCCAAGGATATAGCTTCTCTGGGAAACTGTGCCAGGGCCTTCCCACCTTGTCAAAAGTCCTTCTCCAGCTTTCCTGTGACCCCAGAAAATGGGTGTTTAGCTGGAAAAAAGCATCACCCCAGGAGCAGAGTGCTGGGAGAATGGAGATTGAGGGGATCTCCAGCACTGGGGACTGGGCTTGGGATGCTGAGGACTGTTGGATTCCTGTTTGGGTGTGTTTTTTTCTGTAAGAACAAAAATATTTCACATGGAAATGCCTTTCTTGGCTGACCTCTTGCAGGGCTGCTAATGCTGACTGGTAATGGCCTTTGCAGCTCCTGAGGCTGGAGCAGAGATCAAACAGCTCTGGCATTAAAGTGCTGGACTGTGCTGCTGTCCCACCACCCCTTTCCCAGAGAAGCTTCTTCAGTGAGAAGCTGGTTCCTCATCCCAGGCTTTGGATATGGGAAAATACATGGGGAAAAATCCACCAGCATCAGAGGATATAAACAGAATTAAACCCAAAGCTCTTCTCCTACCTCAGCATCTCCTTAATCAGCCCTGCACCACAGGTTTCCTCCTCTTTTTTCTCTTCATATTTCCCTAGTTTTGTTCTTTAAATGGATAAGAGTTGCTTCTGATGCCCAGACCTGAAAAGCCTCCCAAAATACAACCTGTCCTTGCCTCTCCACAGGGATGCAGTCTCTGGCAGGGAACAGGCACAGGCTGGGATGCTGCTCCCTGCCCTCGGCATTTTGCCTTTCAGGTTATAAAAGCCCATGTATGAAACCTGCCAAAAAGTCAAATTCCCAACAGTGCAAGAGAGAGAGGGATGTGTAGAGAGTTTGTTTTGCCCTTCACAGCAGTTCTGTGTTCCTGGGGGATGCAGGAGGTCTTTGCTGAGGGTTCAAGGAGCCCACGTGCTCCTGTCCTGCAGCATCCCCCACCCTCTCCAAGTGCAGTTCCCAGAGCAAACCCTGGACCAGAGCCATCCCTCCCTTCCCAATGGCAGTTCATGGAAGTGCCCTGGTGTCACATTTGCTGTCCCAGCTGGACACTGATGCTCAGCTGGACCAACTGCAGCTTGGCCATGTCCCCGCCTGGGCTTGGAAGAGCTGCCCTCCCTTCCTGTGCCTGTGTTTGGTTTATGGCTTTGGAGATGTTCCTCCTCCTAAGTGCTTGTAGCAGCTGAGAGGGGTCAGGCTGCCCATTCCTCCAGGCTGGAGAAGCTGGAGTTTCCAAGCTGCTGCAGGGGCATCTCTTGATGCCAGGGATGCTCAGGCAGGATTTCTCACAGTGGCTCCACGGAAGGGTGGGGGACACAGCAGTGTTGGTTTTATCTGTGTATTCCATGAGCAGGAGCAGAATCCGCCAGCAGAAATGCTATTTTCCAGCTCTTTCCATTTATTAAGGTCTCATTTGCTAAGATTTTTCCGTGAGAGAAGCCAAAGAATGTTTAAGACTTTTTTTTTTTTTAAAAAAATGCCAGCTGCTTTGTGCTTTCACACACAGTGATGCAGAGTCCTGTTGTCTGTTTAATCAGGGGAAAAAAGGTACCTGCAGGGAGCTGCAGCACTGGGTGGTGGGTAAGGCTCTGGCCAGAGAAATTGTGGCTGCCCCCTCCCTGGAAGTGTTGGATTGGGCTTGGAGCAGCCTGGTCTCATGGAAGGTGAGATGAGCTGAGCTCTCAGTCCTTTTCAACCCAACCCATTCTGGTTCTCTGATAAGGCTGAGCTGTCTTTAGATTTATCCCACAGGGATGGACGTGCTGTGCTGTGCAGAGCACATCCCTTTTCTTCCCTTTCCTCCCTTTCTTTTCCCCTGCTGGCTGCTCCAAAGCCTGGCCTGTTCCTGTTCCTGAGTGTGGTGCTCATACAAGGCCCCGTTTGTGCAATCCTGCACCAGGAAAAGCCAAGTTTGTCCACGGGGAAGAATGAGGCACTTGATTCATCCCCCCCTGCGTGAGGCTGTGGGGTCTGGGAGCATCCCTGTCCTGCACAGGGAAGGCAAACACGGGCTGTGGTGGCTGGGAACTCCCACGGTTCTGCTTTCCCTTATTCCTGAATAAATGTTGCTCCTTTGGAGGCATGGCTGCATCTTCCTCTCAGCTCTGTGGCAAACACAGTTATTGTGTCCTTTTTTTTTGCTTTTTTTTCTTTATTTTTTTTGGTATTTGTTGCTCTTTGAACCCCACAGTGAGACCTGTAGGTAAAAATGAACTATAGGTAATTTTTTTCCGTCATTCTTCTTAAAATCCAAAGAAGTCATGACAAAACCCAACAGGAGCTCTCACCCTGGAAGTGTAGAAGTGTTTAAGGAAGGAGCTCTGAGCAACCTGGTCTGGTGAGAGGTGTCCCTGCCATGGCAGGGGGTGGAACAGGATAATCTTAAAGGTCTCTTCCACCCCAAACCATTCCATGAGTCTGTGATCCATCCCCTCACCATAAGCAAAGCTTTGCCAAGTCTCACAGCAAACAGTCAGTGGTGTTTATAAAAAGCTCAGGCTCCAAGATTAGATCTGGTTGGGTTTGTCTGGTGCAGCAGCTTGGGGTATCCAGCTGTGGAGAGAAGGAGCAGATGTGAAAATGGGCAGTTGAATGTCTCAGACCAATCCCTCCCTCTCTATAAATTGTATGTCTGCAGCTGCCACGGGTCTGAGCACAGTAAAACTGAATCCAGCAGGTTTTGATTTTGACCTGTTCTGGAGAGCTCTTTCTGCTGAGCTTTTATGAAGCCCTGAAAACACAACACCTTTTCCAGAGAGGCTGTGGGTGCCTGGCTTGGTGCAGAGCAGTCCTTGGTGGCAAGGCCAGGCTCAGTTTTCCTCAAGTGTCACGGAGTTGCTTTCTGAGATCTGCAAAAAAACCCCAACAGAACACAAAAAAAAAACCCAACAAAACTTTATGAATCGACCAGGAAGCCAGTAAAAATTAGTACTAACAAGCTCATTTCAATAGGAATGGGTTTGCTGCTCTGCTGGCTGCCAACCATTTATGAGACTGGCCGGGTGCCGGGTCCAGCGCCGCATCCCTCACCCTCCTGCTGCTGGAAATCATTTGTGACTCCAAAAAAATAAATAACACTATTGTGGAGCTGGTTTTATGGCTGGGGCCTGAGCTGGGTGGCAGCTCTGGAGCTTGCAAACCCTGGCTGGGGGCTCTCTGCTCCATCTCAGGTGGGTTCCTGTGGGTTTGCAGGGTGCAGGTGAGGACACGGGGTGGGAGTTGCATCCATGGCACGTTGGATCTGTTCCTGGATCTGATGCCAGGGTGAAGATCTGGGTCAGTGTGGCTGTGCCAGTTCAGGGGTGTTGCAGGGAGTGTTGGATGTTGTGCTAGGAGAGGTTTAGGATGGATATTTGGGAAAATTTCTTCCTCAGAAGGGCAGTTGTGGAGTCACCGTGCCTGGAGGGATTTAAAAGCCATGTGGATGTGGCACTTGGGGACAAATGGAATGGCTGGAGCTGCTGATCTTAGAGAGTTTTTCCAGTCTTACCCATTCTGGGATTGCCCCTGTCTCTGGTGGGGACATCCCAGCCCCTCCAAACCCCAGGGTGGTGTCCCAGTGAGCCAGGTGCTGGCTTGTGTGGAGGACCAGACCCCATACCCCCATTTCTGCTTTGGCTCATCTTTAAATACCACAGGGGTTTCCAGTATGGGAATTCACCTGACTCTTCCCTTTGCACTGGGGCTGTTCCAATGCTTGCACCAAGGGATGTTTGTGACTGAGGAGACTTCCACCCCCAGCAGAACAAGGAAATTCCTGGGAGAGCACAAAGTAAGGTAAAGATCCTGTGAGTACAGGGAGCTGCTCTTCCCCCATTGCTGAGTTATTTGAATGGAAGGGAAATGTCAGCAGAATTATATTTAAAAAAAAAAAAAAAGTCACTCACACTTCACAGGTTACAGACTAGGAGCACACTGGGCAGCTTCTTCATCAGTGGAACAAGAAAATGGGAGTCATTCTTTATTCCCCAGTAATTACAGCCACATATTTTGAAATATCCGTGTCTTTTCCATGTTGAATGGCCAGTACAGACCTTCAGAGCCGGATTGAATTCAGCTGTGCTTGAGAGGGTCGGTCATTTGAGACTTCCAACATTAAAAGATCTTTGCAAATTAGTTTTGCTCTTGCCATGCTGAATTTGTTTGTGTAGAAAACCTCAGTAGATTTGGTATGTGGCTGTCTTTGAAGGGCTGTGCTTCAAAGGCTGCAGCTCTGGGTGTTTTATGTGCTGAGCTCTGCAGTCCCCCGAGCTCTGCTGCCTCACTGGGAAGTGTCAGCTCATGTTAAACCTGCAGGAAGGAAAAGCTGAGCGTGGCTTTTCAAAGCCTTCAAGGAAACTGGATGCCCAGGGCTTATTCCTGTAGGAAATGGGTGCTGGAGCTCCATGTGCTGGTGTGTGTCATTGGTACAGCCCCAAGAATGGTTCTCTCCATGCCCCTTCCTTGTGGGTGAGAGGAAACCTGGGTGTATTTGGAGAATTAGGGATAGTTGGTCCCAGAAAATTCATCTGAGATCTTGGTAGTGAGAAGCCAAACACAAGAGATTCAGTTGGACCATAACTAGTATTCAAAAATGGTAAACAGTAAAAATAATATTGTGAGGTTTCCTGATTCTTGGCTTGAAATCTATTTTTTTTTTCCAAAGAAATTGGATCTCAGAAGGGAAAATGGGAGAATCTGTCTCACATCCTGCAGTTTGGCATGTTTAGGTCAGGTCTGTCACCAAACAGGTTTTGTGGGAGTGGGGCAGGAGCCCTTTCCCCTCCAGCCGGGTGTGTCCTGCACATCCCAGCGGGCTACACTTTGGAACTGATGGCTTTAAAACACAGAAACAATGGGAAAAAAACCCATCGAATAAAAGATGTTAATGGAAGGGCTGAAGGGCTGTCACCTCCCAGAGCCCACACAAAGCTGTGGAGGGTTTTTGTGAGCAGAGTGCATTGTCCACTTCAGCTGCTCCATTCCAGGGTGGGAGTGCTGGGCTGCCTGGAGCTGCCCTGGCTGGGTGTATGCAATAGGATCAATCCAGGTTTAAATGAGGACAGACCAACCAGCACCAGAGCATTGCTGGGAGCCAGCAGATAATCCCAGATCAGCCTGGGGCTGGAGTGCTGGCACTGCCTTGCAGAAAGCGCTCATTCCTCTCCTCTTCCCCCTTTCCTCCCTCTCATTGAGATTTCAACACAATATTATTTTAATCCCCATCCTCTCACCCCTCCTCCTCCCCCTGCCCTTCCCTGCAGGCTCTCTCCCCCCTTGCAGGCTGCAGAGGCTCTCAATGAGAACCAGCTGCCTTCCAAAGCTGCTTCCCCTCGGAGCAGGGCTGGGCCAGGGCGAAGTTGGCACCGTGTGGGTCGTGCTTGCCTGGCTCTCCCCCAGCCTCCAGAACACTTTTCCTCCTGCCTCTGTCCTCTCTGAATGGTGTTTGTCCTCCTGGGATTTGGGGCTGGCTTTGGAGCCGTCCCACCTTGGAGCATCACTGGTGTGCCTGTGGGATGGGGCACAGGGAGCAGCTGGATTTGGGATGTGCCATGCAACTTCCCAGCTCCCAGCCACTTCCAGCCATCACAGCACAGCCTTGCTTGGGTGAGAGGTTGTTAAAAAATGGCTTTATTTGTTTCTTGAACTCTTTTGTGGGTCAGGCTGCCTCGGTGCATGTCCCTAGGGCTGAGTGTTTGGTGAGTGTTGAGCACAGGAAGCATCCACTGGGGTTTGCAGTCACGTTTTCCACCCTGTTCAAACACCCAGGAAGGTTTTAGGGATTCAGGGGATGCTTCCAAGGCAGGCAAGTGACTGAAATTGGTTCAGGCATAAAAACATTAACATGTGCCAGCTGCACTAAGTACCAAACTGCTCACATCCAGCCTTCAGTGCCCCAGGACAGTGGGGAGGGTGAGCACAGGTTGGTTTAACAGAGGGAAGGAGCTTTTCTCCAGTGAAACAGCACAGGCTTATCTTGGAGCTTTTATTCTGTATTTCTCCTTTAAAGTTGTGCTTAATGTTTGTATCACATGAATAAACTGAAGTAGTGTGTATGGTGCATAAAGAGCAGGCAGCAGAAATGTTTTTCCAAGGTGCTGGATCTTTATCCTGGATTAAGTAGTGGCACAGGGATGAGACCGTGGATCCAGTTGTCCACAGTTTGGAGGTTTGGTGGTCTCCAAACTACAAAGGCAACAGTGAGTGCTGAATGCAGATCCACTCCCAGACTGGGAGCATCAGCTTGGATGCCTTGGATTCATTCCCTGAGCTGTGATGCAGAAAGAAATTCTCACCAATTCAGCATTTCAGAGCTTCCGAAACAGGGTTTTTCTAACTCAACCCAGCAGGTCTGTGAGAAAGGGAGGGATGAGAAAACACTTCCTCCCATGTGCAGGAATTCCAGCGTGGCCCTTGGGGAGCTGTGGCTCCCTTCCCCAGGTGCCACCCAGCCTGGTGGCACTCCCAGGCACAGCCAGGGGGGGAAATCAAGGCTGGCTCTTTGGAAATGCAGCAGCTCAGGCGCTCCCAGAGCGGTGCCTCTCTGTTCCAGTGAGGTCGTGGGTGTTTATTTGAGGGAAGAGCAGCTCAGCCAAACATCCTGCTTTTAAACTCTGCCTCTGCAGCCCTCGGAAAGATGCCTGCAGCTATATTTGTGTGCAGCCTCCAAGTGCTGGGCTCTGGGCATGGATGGGATTTGCAGGGAGGGTTTAGGAGCAGCCTCCTGTGTTTTGGGGTTTCTGCTGCACTGAAAGCTGGGATTTCCTCATCAGTGCACTGGGGAGCTGCAGCACACTTCCATCCAGTGTCAAGCAGGGAGCTGGGTGTCCTGCAGGGCTCTGAAAATCCCACTTCCCCAAGCAGGGTGTTGGAGTCCTGAGTTTTGAGTCAAAATAAAAATCAATGGGAGCTGCCAAGTTTAGGGGGGGAGTCTTGGTTTTGGGTCAAAACCGCTGTGGTTTTTCCCCCCCTTGTTTCAATCCCAAGCACAGCCCTGCCAGAAACTCAGCCCAGCTTCCCCAGCAGAATTAGGGATGTATTTATGTTTCAGGGTTTGTCAGGAAACCTGAAACCAGGTGAGTTTGGCCAAGGCCAGGCTCTGGCTGGGACAGGGCTGTGAGGGAGCAGGACAGGGATGTGCCTAAGGGAGGGCACAAGCAGGACTTATTTTTGTAGACATTTCATAGCAACAGGGCTAAAATAGAGTTGTTGCTCTGCCTTCTCCATTGCACTGAAAGGAGACCCTTTTCCTGCTGGGCAGAGCCCCTGTGGTGGCAGGGATGGGGCTCTGGGTTGGGCCATCAGAGGGTCCATGAAGCTGCAGAAGTTTGTGACAGCTCTTAGTTTTAACCATTGATTCTGAAATAATGGGCTCATGAACAAGAGTTTTAACTTCACCCTGCCCTGCACACCACAGCATTGTGCTTTTCCAGCCCCTCAGTTGTGTAGGTGTAGTTTAATGCCACCACTTACACATCAATTCTGTGTCTGCAGGTAGAATACACCGATGTATTTATTCTCACAATCCATTTCCAGCTCCATTTGCTATCCAGACTCATCCAGGCAATGACACAATTACCCTTAAGATTTGAGTTCCCTTAGTGAGTTGTTGCTTTTTCATGTGATTAAAGACCTAATAATGTTTGGACCATTTTTGTGGTGTTTGGGTAGCAATTCTTGCACTTAATCTCAGATTAATACAGATGTCCATGTCTGAGATGGTTTTTTTAGATACTTAACTGCAGCCAACAGGGAGAAAGAGCCAGTTGAAGGGCACAATTCATCTTCTCTCTACAGAACAGGGCTGAAACAGAGCAGATAAGTTATGCCTCCATCATTCCCTGCTGGGGAATGCAGGTGGGAGAGTCTGGGCATGTTCATATGGGTTTGAGGATGCTATGATTTATCCTTGGATCAACTGAACCAGCAGAGAGGATTTCGGTGGTTGTGAAATACTTGAATAGGAAAAAAAAAAATCACTGTCTTTAAAAGAGAGAACTGTAGGATGTTGGCCACTGGAATTGATGCCTTGGGTTTTAGCCTTTATATTTTTCAGAATCTCTGCTGCTTAGTGTGGAACTCTGAAACTTCATATTAGGTGTTAGTGAGTTCTCTTCACAGGGTAGTTTGACAAAACAATCCCTTCCTAGCTAGAGAATCAAGGACAACTGGTACCCAAAAAGCAGAAACAACAGCGAGGGAAAGGGGGCAAACCAGGGGGCTGAGACTTCATAGCCTGGGGCTGTGGTTGGGTAATTGACCCCAAGATGTAGATGAACCAAAATTTATTAAAGTGTAAAAACTCGTGACCAGGATCCATCTTGGATTTGATTTGGGTGTAGCCCCTGCCAGGCTCTTGCACTGCCCAAGGTGAATCCTTTCAATAAATTCCTATTTTATTCCTTTTGCTCTGTCTAGTCTCTGTTCCAGCTCAGCCTTTCCAGGCAACAGAACAACCAGCAAAGTCCTCTGTGACTTCCACCAGCACCATCTCTGCTGCTTCAAGGCGGGCTGGGAGTGTGATGTCATGGGCAGAAAATAGCTCCTGTTGTTATCAGAGTAAAAGTTGAATTTCTTGTCATCTGCCACCCCTTCCAGCCCTCCCTCCCCGCAGGAACCTGTGAGCACACCCCCAGCCCCTTCCTGATTGTTTTTCCAGCCCCATTACACAACCCGAGTTTGTTTGGATTTGCAAATTGGTCCCGAGCAGTGTCAATAGCTGGAGATACACACAGAGGGGAACGGACTTTATTTGGGTTTTAGGGCCTTCAGAGTGAATGGTGCCAAAATAAATAGGGATTTTTATCCTGGGCCGTGTTAAGCAAACAGCCCTGGGAGCTCCTGGGGAGAGGTTCAGTGGAGAGCAGCAGGGATGGAACCATCAGGGATGGAACCATCAGGGATCCCGGTACTCATGAATGTCCCCTTGAGCCTGGGCTGTTGTTTTTATTCCTTAATGATGGATTTACAAGGAAATAAGGACATCAGGGTCAGCAACAGCGTGCTGGGTGACTGAGCCCAGTTATCTTCTGGCTTTGGAAACCATGTTTTGTTTATCAAGCTCTGTCTTAGGAGAAATTCAGATTTTCGTTCCTCTGCTACCGCTGCGTTGTCCTCGCCAGCATTTCCACCCTTACTGACTCATGGCAGGTTTATCCCCATTTTTTATCCCCATTTTTCCTGGATGTCTCTGCAGTTCCTGGTTCCTCAAAGCTTTGTGGCACAGCTGGAGAGGCCAGGTCAGAGCTTCCCTGCATTGCTGGGCTGGAGCCTTGGTCTTGGTTGTTCCATGAGTTGTACCTTCTCAAAAAGCTCAAGGATTTGAGGTTTTCCTCTTCTTTAGGCTGTTTGAGGCGCTGGTGGCAGAGCCGTGCTCTCTGTCCCCATGAGCAATTCTGACTTTGTCACTGACAGCACCCTGGAACAGCCCAAGAGCTGCTAAAAAAGACAATTTGAACATCCAGGCCAATTTCTGTTCATTTTCAACTGTCTAAATACAACCACGATGAAGTCTGTGGAGTTACTTTGAATTTCTGGTCAATATTTGGAGCAGAACCTGGTTGTGCCCATGTGCAGCATGGGAGGTTTTATTTGTAAAAAAAAAGAGGAAAATATGATGGAGTTTGGAGAATAAATGGGGGGTGGAGAATGAGACTCAGGATCCCCTGTTCTTCCTGATTTTTTGCCATCCTGCAAGAACTTTCCCTTTGGAAAACAGGTTGCCTCAAGTGGCCCTGGTGGCTTGCTGAGGGCACTGGGTTATGACAATAAATAAAAGCCAACAGCGCTTCTAGAAATGTGAGGAATGTGAAAATGTTTAAATGATTTAGTACCAGAAAATTTTATTTAAACATTTAATCGAAGAACATGCTTTCATCTTTAAAACATCAGTGTTTGAACTCCCATCCAAGTTTTTTTCCAGACTTTCTATGTACTTCATTATGTACAACAGCAAGCTGTGCTTTGCAAAGGGAATAAACTTCCAGTTCCCTGATTCCATTTGTTGTTGTTGCCTCAAACACGCCTAAATTACAGTAGAGAAGCTGTTTTGGGGGAAAAAATCCTAAATATGCTATTTCCTATGTTAAATAAGTTCTCATTTATTTGAAGAATTGGAGCTGGTGAGTGCTGTGTCCGTAAAGCTGCAGGGTTTCCCTATGGAAACCAGCCTGGATACAGATGTGTCAGTCAGCACAGGGGGGCTTTTCCCACTGCAAGGCAATATTCACCTCTGGGAAGTTCATCTCCCCAAAAAGCACCACGGGAGAGGCTGGCATGGGCACTGCTTTGGTTGCAGTCTGGACTGCTGGGGGATGCAGGAGTGGGCTCTGATGAGCTGGGCTCGACTTCAAACCTTCCACAGGCATTGAAAAAAAAAAAAAATTCATTCTTAAAACGAGCATTAGGGGATTGTTTTAGAATTACATAATTTTTTGAGTGTAAGAGCTGTGCTTTGAAGAGGAAAAACCTCAGGGCTCCATGCACACCACCACCCACCAACCATCAATAGGTGATTGTTTTCCACAGCAGCCACCCCGCAGCAATGACTCAGTGCACGTAACCCTGCTCCCTTTTGGGGTGAACCCAGGGGATCAGCTCAGTAATGATTTTCCTGAGATTGTGACCTCAGGGCCCCTTGGGTGCAGCATTAGCATTGGAAATGTCCCTGTTTGTGTTCCTGAGCGTGCGCAGCCAGGGCCTGCCGTGCTCCGCTGGGGAGATTTATGCTTCCTAAGTACATTGTAAAAGTTTTATAAAGTAGCTTAAATATTTACACAATAAGCATTTAAGGAAACAGTTATGCCTCTAAAGGAGCTGCTGATCCTTTGGGTCCATCAGACCATGGACATGAGGGTTTTTTAACTGTCTGACCTCCAGGAATTGCTTTTTTTTTCCACCTAACTGGTTTTAAGCAGGCAAACAAATGGAAACTCATACACAGGAACCTATAAATAATGTTAATGACCTGGCTTATATCCTCAAAAGCCAGGAAATTTAGGAGCATTCCGGTGAGCTGGCCCTTTGCTCACTGAAGGGTGGAAAGCATAGCTGGGAGGATTCCTCCCCAAAATCCCACTTATCCCTGCCCTCTGGCAGTGGAAGCCATCCCCTGTGTCCTGTCCCTCCATCCCTTGTCCCCAGCCCCTCTCCAGCTCTCCTGAAGCCCCTTTAGGTCCTGGAAGGGGCTCTGAGGTGTCCCTGGATCCTTCTCTTCTCCAGGTGAACATTCCCAGCTCTCCCAGCCTGGCTCCAGAGGGGCTCCAGCTCTTGGAGCATCTCCATGGTCTCCTCTGGAATTGCTCCAGCATCTCCACATCCTTCTTTGCTTTGCTCTTCCCCCAGCACAACCACCTTTCTTCTGCTCCCAAATTTCCTTTTGCAAGGCTCCAGCGATGCTGCATCTCCAGGGAGCTACGAGAGGCCCATGCAGCTTTTATTTCTTGCTTCATCCAGCACCAGGCTGTGAAATTGCCTGGAATTGCCCTCCCACCTCAGGAGCTGCTCCATCCTATATTCCATAGGAGTGGAATCCTGGACTGGTTTGGGTGGGAAGGGACCTGTGAAGATCATTAAGTCCAAAGAAGATCATCAAGTCCAGCCCCCGTGGATGTGTTGGGAGGGTCCAACCATTTCTCCTTTGCTTGGGTTTGCTTCAAGGAGAGCATCCCAGACCCCTTGGATGAGCATTTCAGGCCAGCAGGGAATGGGGACCCCCTGGGATGGCAGGGGTGGGTGCTGTGCTCCCCTCCCCAGCAGCACCCACCTCCCTTTTCCTTGTTCTTCCTGAGGCTCTCGGGGTTGGTTTTTTTTCCTCCTGCTCGCACGACAAACGGATGTTTAGATCCGAAAGGAAATGGGATTGCTGTTTGCTCGGCTCCTCCTGGAGCAAACAGCCCTTCAAAATAACTCTGGTGGCGTAAGTGCCAGGAAAAACAGCGAAGCCAAAACCTTGTAAGCAAATAATTGGCCTTTTTGTGAGAGGGCTCCTCTTCAGCTCCAAGTTTGCAGATCAGAGCTGCTCTTTTCACGTTTTGTTTTGAGGTTTTGCAATTCTTCTCAAAGCAAACAGATCCAGTATGTGCCAGATGGGGGAGTTTTACTGATCCCAGAGTGCTGCTTCCAGGTGATTCCCCTGGGACATGCAGAGCTTTGGGGTGGGAAATTACTGGAGTTCTGGAGCTCAGATCTGGACCCTGACACTGCTGGGTGTTGCCCTGGAGGAGCTGGCCCCAGCACGGTGCCCTGGGGGTGTCCTGTCCCTGTCCCTGTCCCTGTCCTGCAGGGATGGCTCCTGCAGGGCCCTTGGCCAGGGCTGTGGGAAGAGCTCGGCTTCCCCACGCAGCCCAGCCCAGCCTGCCTGAGTCACCCCGGGCAGGGAAACGCTCAGCAGGTTGGGAAAAGCAGCTGGAAACTCCCTGGCTGCCCCAGGGCTGAGCTTTGCCCCAAAGCTGCACCTTTCCATTTGGGAAAAGGGGGCCACGACCACCCCAAAACAGAGGAGAGCCCAGAGGAGCTCCCCAGGCACATCCTGTGCTTCCAGGGATTTCTTTGGGGTACCCAAAGAAAACCCAAATCCTGCCCCTCCTGTGGCACCCACAGAGGGCATGGGGCTGGTGCAGGGGAGCAGGGTGTGTTTAAAACACACCAAGTGATGAAGTGTCACAGACTGAGCTGTTCCTCAGCTCCACAGCCAGCTCATCCCAGATTTCAGCTTCCAGGGAAAGGGGTGGAACAGGGGCTGCAGCCTCACTGGGGTGTCCCTGAGCCCTCCTGGCTCTGAGGGGTTTATTGACACCCTCACCCATCACCCACCAGCATCTTGTGGTGGGAAATCCTGAATTTTTCAAGGTTGGTAGATCTGACAGAGGATGCAGAGCTGGGAGCTTGTCCTGTTCCCTCTTCATCTCCCTATGGAAAAACTCATTTGAGTAACAACTTCAGGCACTGAGGTGAGGTGCAAGGGGAACAGGTACTTTTTTTAAACTTTATTTTATTTTTTCCTTTGGAAATGCAGCCTCTCACAGCCATGCTGTCACAGTTAAAATAAGGTTTAAATTACAGGGCTGGCTGTGGCTTTTTCCCTTTCTTTCAGAATTTTTGCCAACTTGCAATTTACTTAATGAAATCCTGCTATTTCGTTTAACGGGGATATTTTTTGCAGATGTTGATTTAACCCAGCTTTATAAAATATGTGAACTGTGCAGTTTCTTTCCTATTTTTAACAATTTAAATATTCTAGTGCAGATCCTGACAGGGTTTATAACACCAATATCTGTTTGTACCATGTAAGAATGGGACTGAACGATGAGGATTCCACATCATCCATAGCCCCATCAGAAACTGTGTGAAATGCTGCAATAATGGGCAAAAATTACCCCAAGTGGGAATTTGTGTTGCTCACTGGAGCTTTGTGAATGCATTTCTGGAAAAGTATCTGACCCTGGTTTTACACCCAGTTATTCTTCAGGGTTTTTTGCAGGGTGATTCTCTACATCCATGTGGATTCTTTATATATGTAATATATATGGAATGAGGAAAAAAAATGAGTCTGGTTTAGGCTGGTGACAAGCTGCCTTTTTAATGTGTAATGCCTGGTGTTTCCCCCAGTATTCCTTACTTTATTTTTTAGAGTGGATTTCCCTGGAGGGAGGGGAGGAATCTGATATTTCTCCTCCAGTGCTGAGTGGAGGGAGTGCAGTGTTGAACTCATTATCCCCAAGGATACCTTCACGTGCTCCCTTAATCTCCCTGGCCTTGATGTACAAAGAGCCCGACCTGCTCCCCTTTCTCTCCATGGGAAGGTCATTTATTTCATTTATTTGGTGCTTCTTTTGCACTT